>CAUYQU010059418.1:0-72263 GCA_963574635.1 Cheracebus regulus
CTGTCTCCATTGTTAAACACAATTATTGGCATAAAAGAGGTTTTTAATACCCATTTGTAGACTGTATTCTAGCCTGGGCAATAAAACAAGAATCCCATTCTCTCTCCCTCTTTCTCTCCTTCTTTCTTCCTCTCTTTCATTGTTTTTTTTTTCTTTCTTTTGCTATTTCTTTCTTTCTCCTTTTCTCTCTTTTTCTAAAATCTCTTCCTCTTTCTTTCCTTTTCATTCTTTTCTTTCTTTTGATGTTTCTTTCTCCTTTTCTCTCTTTTTCTAAAATCTCTTCCTCTTTCTCTCTTTCATTCTTTTATAAAAAATAAAATAAAAAAAATAAATAAATGCATAAAAAAAAAAAAAAAAAGAAACTGAAGCATGGCCAAGTTCAATACCTTGCCCAAGGTTGCAGCAACAGTTCATGGCATTTCAGGGATCCTAGCATCAGTAGGTCTGTCTGATTCCCATATCTCTGCACCACCTATGCCTCCTCATCTATAAAAATGGGGAAGACTACACAGAAAAGTAATATGACTCATCCCATGCAGAGATTGGTCTAGAACCCAGTACCTCATGTCCTTTACATTACATTGGAACTCTCAAAGGAGATAATTAAGACACAGTTAATGAAATTTAACAAAGATAGCCTTTATAGATATTTTGATTCACCAATTCACACTAATGGTATGAGATTTTAATAGTTGGGTCACATGTTCCTGACCCAGTTTGGGGGATAAAGTGAACTTGAGGAAACTTCGAAAAGACCTTTATGATAATGAAAGATTTCCTCAAGGAAAGAATGCCTCAGGCAGGCAGCACTGTGAGGCCAAGCCATTAGAATACAGTCTCAAGTCCACAAGATCTGGACTCAAATCCCAGCCCACTCTGTGCTAACCATAAGACCCAGACAAGTTATTTAAACCTTTCTGTGCCTCAATTTCCCAGCTTAGAAAGTGGTTAATAATGGTGTGTAACACATGAGGTTTTCAGGAAGCTTAAATGAGACCAAAAATGCAGCCTCTGGCTCATATGTAGTAAGTGCTCATTAAATCAGACAAGTCTTACATGAATAGACAATTCTCAAAAGAAGATACATAAATGGCCAAAAAACATATGAAAAATGATTATCACTAATGATCAGGGAAATGCAAATCAAAACCACAATGCAATACAACCTTCCTCCTGCAAGAATGACCATAATCAAAAAATCAAAAAATAATAGATGTTGGCATGGATATGTTGAAAAGGAAACACTTCTACACTGCCGGTGTGAATGTAAACCAGTACAAACACTATGGAAAACAGTGTGGAGAGTCCTTAAAGAACTAAAGTAGAACTGCCATTTGATTCAACAATCCCACTACTGGGTATCTACCCAAAGGAAAATAAGTCATTATATGAAAAAGATACTTGCTCACTCATGTTCATAGCAGCACAATTCACAATTGCAAAAATGTGGAACCAACCTAAATGCCCGTCAGTCAACGAGTGGATAAAGAAACTATGGTATATAAATCAGACAAGTCTTTGATTTCAAGGATGTTGTAACTGGATCCAATCATGTATTTACCCTCTTAGTGAACTTTAACCTGAATCTGTCTGCCACTTCTCTGCTGGTCACTGCCTGTCTGAACACCATGACTCCAAGTTCTGCTCAGCAGAACGCAACTCTTTTGAGTCTCAGTGCTGTACTTGGAGAAGGATGGTTAGTCAGATGTTTTAAAGCAGGTCAGTATGGTGGATTTCCAGTCTGCCAGCCTCCTTTGCAGTGGGTTGGGGCCGAGTGACTGCTTGTGGCAAATGAACCGTGAGTAAAAGTGACATGTATGCTTCTGAGTCCGAGCAGTCAGGAGCCAGTTAGGTGTTTCTCCCATCTGTCTCTTGTCTTTTTGAGGTAAAGCCACATGTTCCAGATAGGCTTGCTATAAGATAGACAGTGCCTATCTGTCACTGGGAATTTGGGGGTTATTTGTCGTTGTTGTTGTTTGTTTGTTTTTGTAAAGACAAGGTGTTGCTATGTTTCCCAGGCTGGTCTTGAACTCCTGGCCTCAAGTGAATCTCCTGCCTTGGTGTCTCAAGGTGCTTGGATTACAAGTGTGAGCCACTGTGCCCGGACTGGAGTTATTTGTTACTAAGTGAAGATTAGGCAAGTGGTTCTCAAAGTGTGGTACAGGAACGCCTAGGGTTTCCTAAGACACTTTTATGGGGTTTGCTAAGTGAAAACCATTTTCATAATAATGGAAAGTTGTTGTTTACCTTTTTGACTCTCATTCCATCATGATTATATAGCAGAGTTTCTCCAGATGATTTAAGATATGTGATAATGTCGTTGCTCTTACAGCATGTATTCTTATATATTCTTGTGTTAAAAATTTTGTCTGTTTAATTTCTAATGTGGTAAATATTAATAGGTAGAACATATATACACAAAAGTTCTTTGAGAATCCTCAGTAACTTTTTTTAAGAAATGTTAAGGGATTTTGAGACCAAAATATTTGAGAACCACTAGATTAGTTAGTTCTACTTTGCTTAATACAGAACTTATATGGGCAATTTGGAATGGGATATAGTGATCCTTTCCTCTTTTGGTTTAAATCAATTTATAAATTAATTTTCAAGGCTTTTTTATGAGAGAACCTACAGAATAAAAAATTAATGCATTTTAAATTCAATAAAGTTATTTTGGTGGGGAGTACTGAAAGACATTAGTGTTGATGGAATAGTTAGAAGATACGTGTGGAATTTGAAAGCCTGTATCATAGAAAAATTAATGATACAAAGAAGAAGGAATTGTGCAGCAGGCACATTTTATTACTGAGCATATTAGTCAAATGTTGGTTGATAATTTCTACCCATAACAGCAAGAAGTTCAGTATATAAACTATGCAAAGGCATGTAAGTTTAGAAGACTAGCTATGCTTTGTTTCTCCTAATTGTTAAAGCAAAGGGATTAAGATTTTGTGAATACCTGTTTCCTGCTGTATATTTATGTATATTACTAATAATTATTAATCATTATAACCCACAAAAAAGAATTTTAATTACAACCTCCATTTTATGGATGAAACTAACGTTCACAATCAGAATCAGAATTTGAAAATTGAAGATTTTACTCCAATACCGTTACTACTTCTTCTTCTTTTTTTTTTTTTCCAGATAGGGTCTTGCTCTGTTGCCCAAATTAGAGTGCAGTGGCACAATCTCGGCTCACAGCAACCTCCAGCTCCTGGGTTCAAGCAATTCTCCTGCCTTAGCCTCCACAGTAGCTGGGATTATAGACACCCGCCACCACACCTGGCTATTTCTTTTAGTATTTTTTAGTAGCGATAGGTTTCACTATGTTGGCCAGGCTGGTCTCGAACTCCTGACCTCGTGAGCCACCCGCCTCAGCCTCCCAAAGAGCTGGGATTACAGGGGTGAGCCATGGTGCCTGGCCTCCTTTACTTCTTCTGTAACACCAAGCTGACCTGATAAAATCAAGTCAGAGATAAAGAGAGATTGAATTATCATAAAGGAACATGTGCATTGGAATTTTTATGACATTTTGCTTTTCAACAGTGTTCCCAAAATGCTATTTCTGCCTTCATATACCTTAGTTCAAGGTTTGGGCAGGGATTTGTTGCTCATTACTCTTTTTCCAGGTTCCATTCAAACATCTTCAGTGTTTTTTCATTGCCTGCAACCACCTAAAGCTCTTCTTTATTAATTCAGTCATCAAGTAATTATTGAGTTCTTACTATCTAGGAGATACTGTTCTAGATGCTGGAGATATAAAAGCTAATGAAATCTACAAACATCTCTGCACATTTGGAGCTTACATTGGAGAGGGAGCTGAAAATAAACAAGATACATATATAGAATGTGTGTGTCCGACAGTGATAAAGTCTAAGAAGAACAATGAGTCATGGAAGGGAATGCGTGGGAGTCAGGGAAGGGTGCCCTTCTAGACATGGGGGCCAGAGTAGGCCTCAATGGAAAGGTGACAAGTCAGAAAAGGTGTCAGAAACTGAGGGAGCTGCATGGGTATCCAGAGGGAAAGCCTCCAAGAAGAGCAAATGCTAGGCTCGAGGTGGGAGCTGCAGGGAAAACAAAGAGGCCACCCTTGGTTGAAGCCAAGTGAAGGAAAGCTTGTATGGTCCTTGTAAAGATCTGGGTTTTCCTATGAGCAAGATGGGTACTGGTTTAGAATTTTGTGCTGAGGAAAGAGGTGATCTGCTTGGCATTTTAACAGAACTATTCTGACCCCTTTGTTGGGAATTCTGCGTGCAGAGGGCAAAAGAAGAAGCAAAGAGATCTGGTAGGAAGATATTGAAGAAATCCAGGTGAGAGATGATGTGACTCAGTCCAGAGTGATGGCAGCAAAGGTATTGAGGAATGGTCAAATTTTGGTTGTATTTTGATGGTAGAGCAACAAGTTTTTAAAATAATTGTTTGTTGACATGAGAGAAAGAGAGAAGTCAAGAGTCATCTTAAGATTTTTGGTCTGAGCATCTGGAAGAAAATCAACTTGTAAGGGGAAGGGTGGAGGAGAAGTGGGCTGGCAGAGAATACCAGGAACTCAATTTTAGTACTTGTTATAGACTGAATGTTTGTGTCTTCACCAAAGGACTGTGTTGAAAGCTTAACTTTCAGTGTGATGGTAGGTATTAAGAGGTAGGGCCTTTGGGAGGTAATTAGGTCATAAGGCCAGAGCCCTCATAAATAAGATTGATGCCCTTATAAAAGAGGCCCCAGAGAGATTCCTTGGCCCTTTCACTATGTGAGGACACAGTGAGAAGGCAGTGTCCAAGAGGAAGTGGACCCTTGTCAGACACTGAGCGTACCTTGATCTTGGACTTCTCAGCCTCCAGAACGGTGAGAACTCAACTTCTGTTTTTTATAAATCACCTGGTTTGTGGTATTATGTTATAGCATCCCAAATAGACCAAGATAATACTCTTAATTTTGTGATGCCCATTAGGCTTCTAGGTATAGATGGCAATTGGATGTGCAAGTCTTGAATTCAGGGTACACATTGGAGACATAAACTTCAGAGTCATCTAAATAAACATGGAATTTAAATCCGCAGGAGTAGACAAGATCAAAAAGGATGTGAGGGTGACTAGAAAATGGAAGCAGTCCAAGGCCTGAGCTGTATTATTTAAAGGGGAGAAGAGGGAATGACCTGGAGAAAGGAATTTGTCTAAAATGAAGCAGCCAGTAAGGTATCACTTCAACTTCTCTTTCTCATAATTTTGTTATTCCATCTCCTCCAACACAGCTTCCATGGGATCCACCCACGTGGTTCAAATTGGTCACAGCTTTTCTTGCCTTTATATCCTCATAATATAATGCTTTATGTGTGGCATGATGTCAGCTACTCCTTTCTGACATGACTTTGAACTGGTCCATCTTCAAGGACCATTTTCAATGCCTTTTTAATTTTTTTTAATTGACATTAAATAAACATATAATTTATCATCTTTATTATTTTTAGGTGCATGGTTCAGTGTTAATAAATATCTTTATGTTATTTTTCCCCTTCATCTCCTCCCACTTTCCAGCCTCTAGTAATCACCAGTCTACTCTCTGTCTCCATGAGATCCACTTTTTAAGCTTCAGAATAGGAGTGAGAACATGTGATATTTGTCTTTCTGTGCTTGGCTTATTTCACTGAACATCATGGTCTCCCGTTCCATCCATGTTGCCACAGATGACAGGATATCATTCTTTTTTGGCTGAATAATATTTCGTTTTGTATGGTATGAATTTCATTATTTTATGGCTGAATAATATTTCATTTTTTTTGGCTGTGTCCCCACCCAAACTCATCCTGAACTATAGTTCCCATAATCACCAAGTGTCATGGGAGGGACCCTGTGGGAGGTAATTGAATCATGAGGGTGATTACCTTCATGCTATTGTTGTGATAGTGAGTGAGTTCTCACAAGATCCGATGATGGTTTTATGAGGGGATTTTCCCCATTTCGCTCTGCACCTCCCCTTCCTGCTGCCATGTGAAGAAGGAT
Organism: Cheracebus regulus; assembly: GCA_963574635.1. Lineage (NCBI taxonomy): Eukaryota > Metazoa > Chordata > Mammalia > Primates > Pitheciidae > Cheracebus > Cheracebus regulus. The sequence goes on from CAUYQU010059418.1 coordinate 6,000, forward strand.
GTGTTTGCTTCCTTCTCTGCCATGATTGTAAGTTTTCTGAGGCTTCCCCAGCCATGTGGAATTGTGAGTCAATTAAACCTCTTTATAAATCACCAGTCTTCTGTATTTCTTCATAGAAGCATGAGAATGGACCAACACATTGTTTATGTACCACATTTGCTTTATTCATCCATTAATGGGCACTTAGGTTGATTCCATGTTTCAGCTATTCCAAATAGTGCTGTGAACAAACATAGGAGTGCAGATCTCTCTTAGATACATTCACTGCCTTTCTTATATGCCCCACTTTTCCATTTTTTGTAGCAATTACTGCATTTAAAAAACAACTGATGTATAGCAATTCCACATCCCTTTGTGTACATATTTGTTACTTCTCTAAACAGTAAGCTTTTTGTAGGTAAGGACTGTGCCACTTTGCAGAATATTGCCTATTTATTGAGAAAAAAATGAATTTTGTTGAACAATCATTGGGTAGATGTGGACAGGATGAAGATGCAAAGAAGCACAGAATGTCTAAATAATAACCTCATTTGGATCTAAAAATTATGTGTTGCTCTGGAAACAAAGAGATTTATCATTACATTCCTGTACTAATAGACAATATAAGTAGTGATCTATCGGCTTGTGGTATAGCATGGACCCCACTGCTGTACTGCCTTTTGATTTTTAAATTCTCCTTAAAATCTGGTAATTGAAAGAGAATAAAAAAAAATCTGAAGATCAGACACAGTACTAGAATAATTTTAATAATATAGGAGATACAATCTAGTTATCCATGGACAAATACTTCCCTAATCTGCTTATAGAATGAATGAAATCATAAACATGTGACCTATTATCCAAATTTCAGTTTGCAGATATGCATTTCATTTTCTTTGTTTGCAGGGTCCTGCAAGCTTCTTTGGCAACAGGCCCCTCTGCTTCCTACAGTTTGGTCCAAGGCTGTTTTACACATTTACTTTACCTGTTATAGGCAGCCCACTGGGTTTCCCAGCTCCATTTATGTATTATTAGCATTCTACCATTTATGTGGAATACAACAGGAATTATTAGTACCTTGGAGTCGTGCAATGCAATAGGCCATCCATTTAGCTCCTGATGGTATTTGAATGTGTGACCTTTTTTTAAGTAAATAAATAACACATAATTATTTTTACTTTTTAAAAAAATCAATTCCTAGCATTTCTTTGTAAATTACTTACCTTAAATGTTGATTGAGTTAGGAAAACCAATTAGAAATTAGGAATACTAAGATTCTGACCAGATGTATGCAGGCCCCAAACAAATATATTTTAAAAAGGCAAATTTTGCAAAACTGCACAAAAAGCTTATTCAGGAATTAAAGTTTTACTTTTGATCTTCATTATTGACTGGCTTGATTTCCTTGTTTCTACTTTAGGTTCTTTCTTGCCCTGAAGACTCAATGATTTTATGTCTAGTGGTTCATAAGTCACAGATATCTGGAATTAGGTGGTAAGTATTTTTCTTTCCTTAGTGCAAGCCTATAAAACCTCAGCAGTTTGTATTTTGAGGCAATCAAAACTAAATGGAGTCCTGAATAATTTGCTTCCTCTTCCTAATGTTTCCATAAAAACAAAATACTATAGACAACCCCTGAAATATAGAGACCTTTTCCTTTCTGAATGTAAATGGAATGAAAATTAGCTTGAACAATCTCCCTACATGTGTAGATATATAAGCATAAAAAATACCACATTTCACTTTGCTCACATACTATACAATGATTGGTAATTTTAAAAATATTTGAGTAATTGCTCTTTTTAAATAAAAAGCCAACAAGAACAACAACAACAAAAACCTTTTGGATAACTTGAGATTTTAGGGAACCGAACTAATGACCGATCATTACTATTGCGTAAACGCTCTTCAAAATATCTCTGAAAATGAAAGAGATGGGAGAAAAGACCAGTGAAGCCTCAGACCTCTTTATTAAATCACCCATCTTTTCATTTCTATATCATAAGAATAGTCACCTCTTTTGCTGCTAGCACAAAATGACCCTACAAAGTGTACAATGGATTTTCTTATCCTTTTATTATAAAAAAATCTCTCCTTCCTTTTCACCTTCTGGGAGGCTTTTGGCCCTAGAACTTCTAGAAAACTTGAAAAAAAGAATCTGAAAGAAGAAAGGAAGCTGACTTGGCAGATCTGGCCATGCCTTGGGTGATGGGCTCTGACACTGAGTTAAAGAATATTATTTTGATGGGAGATGTTATTTTTAGAGCCAGACATGGTGCTTTAGAAGAGACTGAAACAGGCAGCACCTTTCTCCTAAAGTGCCTGCACTTTGATTTGGCCAGGACAGCATTCATTCGAAAGAGGCCTGGAGAATGTAGCTGGCAGGCAAATCAGCATAATGAAGCTCCCAGCAGAGTGGGGACTTTCAGAAGCTAGTTGAAGATAAAGATAGAAGGGCCTCAGGGTAGGAGATTATTCAAAAATTAAGAAGGCAGCTGAAAATAAGGCATAGAGAGCTGGGGAACCTAATGGAAGTTGCTCTGGGGAAATAAAAAAGACTGAGAAGAAGGCCAGGTGTGACTACACATGAGAGAAAATAAGGTATAAAATACTGAATGCATGAGGGGCTTGAAACCTAGACAATGGGTTGATGGGTGCAGCAAACCACCACAGCACATGTATACCTTTGTAACAAACCTGCACATTCTGCTCATGTATCCTGAAACTTAAAGTAAAATTAAAAATATATATTAAAAAAGATGAAAAAACAAACAAGAAAAAAGAACAAGGGTGGAAGTGAGAAAGGATTTAAACAGACTGACAGCTGCAAGAGAAAGCCCAATGGTATCAAATGACTTGGGAACATAAATGGCATATTCTGATGGAACTACTTGATGAGTGCTTGATGAGTGATGTCTATTTTCTGGATTTTATGTTAGGTAGAGCAGGGATAGTATAAATTAGGCTAACATGCATGTTCTCGGTTAGATAGTAAGCAAAATAAAAGCTCAGAAGTTCTTATCTGCAAATGAAGTGACTGGGCAGGAGAGCATTAGGATTATCATCCAAGGTACAAACTCTGGGTCAAGATCAAGAGGAGAATCCTTGTGGAAATGACTAGAATAAGCCCAATTTATTTATGAGCTAAATATCTAAAATATGCATTAGTGAGGAAAATATACATTGTTTATGAACTGACCAAAGTAAAAATATTATTGGAGTAGTAATGAAGATTTTCCCGTCTATATTTCGGGGAGTGACTGTTACTAGTTCCTGAGAAAAACTGGGAAGAAGCCAAAGGTAGAACAGCATGATAGGAGAAAGGCATGATTTTAAGTGTAGTAAATAGATGTATGATTTGGCTATTAGAGGAGAAATTGATAAAATTCAATCATCTGCCTATAACAGAAATAATAATGCAAACAGTTGGGACTTAATTGGCTTAATTCAAAGGGTTCAAATAGACACAGAATAACTGTAGAATACTTTCTAAGAGAAATGAATTTACCATAATTTTATACATTAACCAGAAGAATTTAAAATTAACTAAAATGTGACCTTATAAGGCCTGGAAATCACATTATTCAATTTGCTTATTATAATAGGTAGAAATAATCCTTGTCTAAATAAATGATGGGGCTAGATGATATAGCCCATGGGGCCAATGTGTGTCCTTTTAATTGCATAATGTCCATTTAAATATATTAGACCATTTGTATTTGCAATGTGTTGAAACAACTCCATGTTATATTTGCAAATTCATTGGCATTGGATGGTGTTTTTCCTTATTTAAGAATGTTTCTAATAAATTTTCAGATTAAAAAGATATAATTTAATACTAAAAATTTTAAGGGAAAGCTTTATACATAAGCTTTATACATAATATTTAGATGCTACTCACATTGAGGTATTGAGAGATGGGAGGGAAAACACTCTCGATATTTCAGAATACAACAGAAAAGTTTAATGACTATACCACTAGAAAACATTTGAAATTTTTTAACATTAACTTTTAGATTATGATGATTAATACTAAATGTCAACTTGAATTCATTGAAGTATGCAGAATATTCTTCCTGGGTGTGTGAGGGTGTTGCCAAAGGAGATTAACGTTTTAATCAGTGGGCTGAGGAAGGCAGACCCATCGTTAATCTGGTGGGCACAATCTAATCAGCTACCAGTGAAAATAAAGCAGGCAGCAAAATGTGAAAAGTCAAGACTGGCCTAGTCTCACAGCCTACATCTTTCTCCTGTGCTGGATGCTTCCTGCCCTCAAACATCAGACTCCAAGTTCTTCAGTTTTGAGACTCGGACTGGCTCTCCTCGCTCCTCAAGCTTGCAGACAATCTATTGTGGGAACTTGTGATCATGTAAGTTAATACATAATAATCAGTTGGGTCACCAAGTGGCTGACTGGCTTCTGTTCATCTTCACTTTTCAATCTAGGAATATCTTTAGTTAACAGTTGTGTGGAAAATGAGTCAACTGAAAATATTTAGATGTAAATTTTAGGAGCACTAGTAAAGAAATATTATTAAACATGGCTGTATGCTAGGTAATACAGAATTGGCACAAAATGAACCTAAGTATATTGCAGTCATTGGGCTTAGCAGATGACACACATGATCTCTTTTTGTCCTCATGCCACTCAGTGTGGGAGCAAATATCATCTTCATGTCCTATATAAGGCAGCTGAGATTTAGAAAGGGTAAAGAACTTTCTTAAAGTTCCAGTCCTGATATGTGAAGGAATCAGACTTATAACTGACATCCATGGTCTAGCCACCACCGAGCCTGCTTCAGTGTACATTTACTCCCAGCAGCAGACTGTTGATCTAGATGGACATAAAAGAAGTAAGCATATCGTTGAGGAATCAGTATAGCTAGTGCTAGTAGTTATAGAAGTAGGGTAAAGAATTGCATGACAGGGACACATTCCTTTCTTATTTCTGTTTGGTAGTTTCCATAACATACCCTAGATTATTATGCCTCAGGCACCACACCTGATATGGACATGTAGTGGCGAAGAAAACAGAGCTGTTGGTTTTATATGGCCTATAACATCAGGCCTGCCAGCCTCTTGGTAAAAACAAGCTCTTGCCTACATGTGGCCTACACCTTTAGTCTTACGCCATAAAGCTCTTGGCCACATTCTGTACTTCATTCAGCCTGCCTTCTTTCCATCTTCCCTCCTATATCTGCCTGGCTCCTGTCACTCACCAAGGCAGCTGACTCACCTGGGGTCCCATGGGAAGGTTTAGACAGGGCCATCTAATGAGTTCATGGGTCCTGAGTGCTTCTGCCGTCATGGGCTCCTCTTCCATAAACATCAAAGTAAAAATTATGTTTTATGACTGGGTTGGTATCCAGATGAATCTATTAACATTATATGCTAAACCATTTTCTTTGACCTCATAAAAGGTTTTCTTTCTACTTTTAAAACAAATTAAAACATTTTCATAGACCCCTAAAAGTATTGCAGGCCCTAGGTCCTGAAACTACTGTGCCTAATGGATACATTGGTTGTGGCTTTAGTCACCAATTGGCAAAAAGCTATTGCTGACCAGAAAGTCAGACAAAATTAGTCAATAAATACCCTCTGTGGTTGATTGTGATCTGTCTGTGAGTGACTTTTCTGGGAGTTTAAGACTTCTGCCCTTTTGCTTTGACTGCTATAATCATCACTCAGTTGTCACTTGGTAATTGCCTAATTATGTTATTTGGTGATAAGTGAAGTTTCTAAGCGACAAACTCTTCCAAACAGCTGTGATTGAATTTGTTTTTGATACTTTATTTAATTTACAATTGCATTTGTAAAATCAGAATTAGTCTAATTTATTTAATGACCCACATCACAGGCTGTAGGATATTTTCTGAAGGTTTTTAATTATACATGAATAAACACCATAATTTTAGAGGGGTTCAAGTGAAGTAGGCATTCACACAATTCCCACCATTGGTTCTCAGCTAAGGATTTAGTAATTTTGCCCTGCTACAGTAAAAATCTTCTTAATAAATACAAAATATTTTTCCCAAAAGGTTGAATTCATCTAGTAATTTAGAGATCTTTCTCTTTTAAAGTTTTGGAATCTAGTTTTTGACCTTTTCTATTCGTTCCCAGGATAAATATATTTCTTTGGATGAAGTTAATGATGTTATAATTGATCCTGAACAAAAAGTTAAGTTCTTATAAGGACCAAAATCGAATTTTTGGTTAATTTGTTAAAGAGATTTTTTTCTTTGTTTTTGTTTTTCCTCCAAATGTAAGTGTCCCTTAGTTAGACTTACCTTAAAGGGAATTTGTATTATGTTTCACTGTTTTAGGGAGACCATGATGATGACATTTGGAAGACACTCAGTAGATAAGAATGAAACTCCATTTTTTCCTCACTTTGCTAACAACTCAGTGTTCTGAAAAGTCTGGAATGCACTATGAAAAGTTTGTGTGCTTAGTGAAATGTTGTACAATTGGCCAATCCAGTAAGTCTTGGGAAATGTCCTAGGAGCTTGGCAAGAAGAAGTTCTCAAGAGAGCCTGAATGCTGCCAATTTCCAATTGGCCAAGACACATTACAAGGACAACCGTCTCTCTGAGCAACCTGGCATTTCCACTCCAATTGGAATCTGCAACAGGAAGATGCACAGGGGAAGAAGATTAAACAAACCTTTTCAGATTTCTGGTCCAGGTGAATCTTTCATTTATCTGGTCTGCTTTCCTCTTCTTTTGATCACCGACCATTTCCAATATTAGGGAACACCAAGCACATTGCAGGTTCGTTTTTAGAACTGATCGACAGCCAAGGAAAATGCAAGATGAGTGAACTGATCTATCTTTATACATAAACACAAGACGTTTAACCTGCCTGAACAGCTCAAATTGTTGCTAATAAAATTTTAGATCTGCTGTGTGAGGCAACCTGCCTGTCATATTGGCTGTTGCTCAAGTAGCTCCCACCCTGAATGTCTGTTTAGGAAACATGACAGCAGTGCTCTTTGCCTGGCTGCTTCCATTTATGAAAACATGGGGGTAAATTACAGTCACCCCCATAAGCCATTTACTGTGAATCTTCTTTTCTAGGCACAGCCAAGGGTAAATGCCCCCAACAGAATTGAACAACAGTCATTTAGGGCCTACCTGAAATAGGTTTAATTTGCTTTTTACAAAAAAGTTCTCAGAAAATTAAAAAATTTGCCTAATTGGAATTCTAAAAAAAAAAAAATACTGTTTTTCTTAAAACAATGTCCATTTTATATGATATTAACAGTCACTTCTGATGGTAGCTTCTTTAGGGAAGCAAGATAAAAATATCCAATTATACCAAGTAAAATTTGCCAACTCAAGTTTATCTTTTGGGTGTGGCTGGGGAGGTATTAGAGAGCTTGGAGCCCACACATGCCGCTTTGGCAAATCTGATCTCATTCTATCTTGTAAGCATCATCAACGGTGTCATCTCTGCAAACAAAACCTAGTAGCAGATGAGATGGGACAGCTCCTCCAGTGTGGGTTATTAATTCATCTTTGTCTGTAGAATACTGGTTTCCTTTATCACCATGCTCCTGCTGAGCCTGCATCTTTCAAAGTGCTTCTGGGATTTTGCTTGTGCCCTGTGGCTCTTGTCAGAGTAGTCTCTGCCCTGCCTTGTGCAGTCAGCACGAAAGGTGACCCAGGGAGACACTGGAGCAAGCTCTGCCACATTTCCCAAGTTCTTATCTTTGCCCATGTTCCTACAGTCTGAAAACCATGCTTTGAAAACTTCCCCTACCTTTTTAGTTCCTATTACAGTCTCACTATTGTGAACCCCTGCGCCACTGAAAAAATACTAATCTAATGGGGCCCAAAGCATCCCATATGAAAAAAGCAAACAAGCATGTCTGATCATAGAGTAATGAGACCAATTAGGAGCAATACATGAAATGTCTATGTTGATCTCCAATCATCTGATAGAGACCTTCACTTGCCCCCCTAGTCATTTATGAGACCTGCATCAGCTCACTTCACCCTGGGCAGTAGTTCTCTGGATGTCCATTTCTGACAATGTCAAGTTTTCTCTGGCTGCTTGCCCCACAATGGCTTGTCAAACAGGAACAATGGAACTTTATTTTAGCCAGGCTAGTATTTACCTAGATTACTACCTCTTCTACCTTTATCATATCAACGTAAGTTCCCATCAAAACCTGACGAACCCCATGAATCCTTGATAGGGCACTGCCAACTCACGAGGAGGGCTTGGCCCTGTTGCTCAGCGTCTGGGATATAAAGGACTTTCACTGTGCCTAAGTAAGCAATATGTTTTCTTACCAGTTTCTTAAGGTTGCTTTGGCAAGCAACTAAAGATTAGGCTTGTAATATTTCTTACATACTATGCTTGAAATCACTAATGCAAAATCAATTATCTCACCATCATTTTAGACACTGTGGGAAAAGTACAAGAGTTATACTAATGGTTCATAGAATACAACTTGCCCCCATGGAAGTTATGCTGCTTTATCACTAATAGTTCTCACCCTGTGCTTAACCTTGAACGATTTTCCGTTCCCAACCAGTGTCCCAGTGCCATGGTGTTAGTACCTTTGTTTCTGTACACCAGGTCTATACGAGTTGACTATTTCAGGGCCGTAAAGTCATAGTTATTTGTTTTCCAGTACACTCTCAGCAGTAGTTATCTCTACCATTGATCAGCCAGCAGTTTGTTTATCATCAAATCCAGCCCAAAGTAATCTGCGGCAATAGCCAGGGCATTGTCCTTCCTTGTAAGACCCAGGAATTGTTTCCTGTGGCCAAAGGTTTTTCCAGGGTCAAACCAGGCTGCTGCTACAGAAAGGTATGAAGCAATGTCATGGTTTTGAAGAAATGTCCTGGGGAAGTACTGAGAATTAGAACTTGGTCTCAATTTTTTAAAGGGACATAGAACACTAAATGACTGCTTGTCTTTAGGGTTTCTACTAATAATATTTATTGCAGTAGCTGAAACGTTTTGGGGGCTTTCTATGTGCCAGGCTCTGCAATATGGGATTTACTATACCACCTCCTTAAATCTTTACCTCCTGATGAGGTGTTAATAATAGTTTCTCCATTATACAAATGAAAACTCAGTGGTTAAAGAATTTCTCAAAAATAACGCCAGTTCATTGTGGAAGGTGTTGGTGAAAGGTCAAAATAGATTTGGTGGGTTCTGGCATTCAGCATTACCTAACGTAATTAATCTTGGACCAGGTGCAGGACCTCCTTTACTAGAATCCTGGATCTATAGCTCACTTAAGGTTTTCTTTTTTTAAATTCTGCTTCTTCGTTGATAAGATGAATTTAGTAACAGCATCTGTAGCAATGAGTTGTAAAGATTGAAGGGATACTAATAACAGTGACACTTATGAATGCTTATTCTGTGCCAATCACTGTGTCTAAGTTCATTGAATATATTTGCTTATTTAATTCTGACCATAAGCCTGTTAGGGGGATAATACTGTCTGTCCCTTCTAGAGACAAGGAAGCTGAGGTTCACAGAAGTTAAGTAACTTTCCCAAGGCTATGCAGAGAGTAAACATACCTGGTCTATGAACTCTTGCCCAAATGCAGCTGGTCTATGGTTATATCTCCTGTCCAACAACACAAAGATAAATTAATAACCCACACTGAAGGAACTGTCAACTCATCTGCTACTAGGCTTTGTTTCCAGAGATGACACTGTTGCCAATGCTTACAAGATAGAATGAGATCAGATTTGCCAAAGGGGCATGTGTGGGCTCCAAGCCCTCTATTCCCTCCCCAGCCAGGCATTTGGTACTTGGAACCACCTTTATGCCACTGCTTTCAGTAACATAACCAAAGCAGTTAGCACAGTGCTTTGCCTCGTGGTAACCAATCAATAAATGTTAACCATTTAAGAATATAACTGTGTCAGGCATTATGCTAGGTATTTAACATATATTATTTATAAAATTCTCTGGACAACCTAATAAGGTATCAATGAACCCAATTTTGCATGTTTGGATATCAAATCGCAGATTAAATATTAGGTTACAACTTTATACTTTGTTGAAGGTTACATCTCTTGCTCAACATCACATTCCAAGTGGGTAAGTATATTGGGCATGGACCCTTTGCCTCTTTGAACTCCAAAACCTGTGGCTTTGACTGGTCTGCCAGACTATACATGCTATTTTTAGGAACAACAATCTCAGGCAGTGGCATGATTTTATGCAAGCCTATTACTTTTTTCTGTTTCTCTCAAAAGCTCCCATGTAGTTTTTCTGATACTTATTTAGGTTTAGTTTCTGAAACATTATAGTAAAACATAATAATGAAATTGATCATGTATTACTACTTCTGTTTTTTCTTTGACCTCTCTGCCCCAACACAGTCTCTACATTAAATGTTTCTCACCTCACTGGGTATACTGATGCTGCAGGAACCATTTTGCATTCTAGGGCTCTGCCACACCTCACTTTGGGGTGATATATCAGACAATCAGTCACAGCAAGATACTAAGTGCCAGATGTTACTTTGTTAGCTAGGATCATCCTTTGAACATCTGTCTCTAGTCCTGGAAGGGGAGATGCCCTAATGTGCAGAAAACATGGCTTTTTGTAAGGAAGCATCCAGGCTGCTAATTAGTCACCAGGAGTAATCCAAAGAAATAAACTTACCCCAAAGGAAATTGGCCGTATTCTGTAACTCAATAGTATTTTCAATGGGTGAAGATGAGAGGAGGTGTGTATACTCTATGGAAAAATTTATTTGATGGCTTCTCTTGTCTTTTCTCAATCCTAGTGGCTACTGGGGTTTTCCTAGGACCTTTTTCATGTTTTGATTAATCAAATAAAGAATATTTAGAGAAGGCTTGTTATGTGAAAGTAGCTGTGCTGCATACTGTAGAGACTTTTGTTGTAGGATCTTTGTCCTTGGAGAGTTACTATTAAGCACAATTTGGTTTACATGTCTTTGCATAGTTGAAATTATTTTGATTCATTAATTTATCCATTCGTTAAAATGTTTGGTATTACATGCCTAGTATATCTTTAAGAGAACTAGAATCATGGTAACACTGAAATGTATATTCTTTACAAGTTCTGTCTTTAGTACATCAAATGTAGGCACTAACCAGGGAAAACATTACCTTGTACTAGTTTCCTATTTCTGCTATAACAAATTATTGCAAACCTAATGGTGTAAAACAGCACAAATTTATTATCTCATAGTTCTGGAGGTTGAAGATCCAAAGTGGATTTTGCTGGGCCCAAATGTATCTATCAGCCAGGCCATGAAACCCCTGTAGGTTCTTCCCTTTTTCACCTTCTACAGACCTCGTGCATTCCTTGGCTCATGGCCTCTTCATCTGTCTTTAGATGTCTGACATATACCTCTTTGACTCTTGCCCTCTGCCTCCATCATCATAGCTCCTACCTTTTGTGGCTCTGATTTTCCTGTGTCTCTTATAGAAATGCTTGGGAACCTTGTAATTACATTGGGACTATCCACATAAGCCAAGATAATCCTCCTACCTCAAGATCCTTAATTTGATTACATCTGCAAAGTACCTTTTACCATGAGTATTAGTTTCCTAGGACTGCCAGGTTCCCTCTGAGAATCTCGCTAGAGTCCTTCCTTATGTCCTCCTTGCTTCTGGCAGTGGTGGCAACTCTTGGCATTCCTTGGCTTGCAGCTGCTTCACTCCAGTCTCTGCCCCTTGCTGTCACATGATTTATTTTCACATAGCCTTCTTGTGTTTGTTTTCACATGGCCTCTTCCTTTTCTTACGAAAACACAAGTTATATTGGGTTAGGGCTTAACCTAGTAACCTCGTCTTAGTTTGATTACATCTGTGTATTAGTCAGGGTTCTCTAGAGAGACAGAACTAGTGAAATACATATTTGTATCTATGTAAAGGGGAGTTTATTAAGTATTAACTCACATGATCACAAGGTCCCACAATAAGCCATCTATAGGCTGAGGAGCAAGGAGAGCCAGTCTAGCTTTCAAAAGTGAACAACTTGGAATCTAATGTTCAAGAGCAGGAAGCATCCAGCACTGGAGAAAGATGTAGGCTGAGAAGCTAAGCCAGTCTCACCTTTTCAACACATTTCTGCCTGCTTGTATTCTAGCCATGCTGGCAGCTGATTAGATTGTGGCCTCCCAGATTAAGGGTGGTTCTGCTTTCCCCAGCCCACTGACTCACCTGTTAATCTCCTTTGACAACAGCCTCACAGACACACCCAAGATCAATACTTTGTATCCTTCAATCCAATCAAGTTGACAGTATTAACCATCATAAACCCACCCCCTGTCAACTTGAACCCATATACATCTCCTAGGATCATATATAATCTCCAAATAAAGACAGTAATAAGGCCATAATTATACCTAACATAATACATCTATCTTTCATACAACCAGAAACACACCAATTCCCAACCCAAATACTGTTACATAAAGTTAATAATACTTACATGCTCATGCAAAGTCAATAAATCTTATATGATAAAGGAGAAAGGAAATAAAACAAAGATATTTTCTTAGTACAAGTGTATACATGCACAAACATATTTTTAACAAAAGAAGGAGGAAACTCGTGACAATTACAGTCCTGGTTTCTGCATCTCTCACATGGTCTTAGCTGGTATTGATGACAACCTTCTTCTGCTACCCATTCTGTATTCCTTTTGCCTGCAGCAAGTACCTCAGCAGGTCGTGGTTTTTTTCCTGGTGGAGTGACCCAAACCTTAATTCCTGAAGGGTTTGGGTATTTGTAGTCCTGCCTGGATTGGACTGTTGTAGTTTCCCATTGACCTTAATTAAAGGGCATGGTAATATTAAGAGATGCTCTTATAGATCTCCTGTATTCTGTGTGCACTCTTCCTTACTTCCAGTGTGTAGTAGTAGACTGATTTCATCTTATAGTCTGGGTCAGTCACCCCAGCCAACACTGTAACTCCCTTCTTAGCCTGTTGATTTAAAGGTAGAAGGAGCCCAAAGTGTCCAGGTGGCAATCTTAACTTCCAATTTAACGGAATCGTTGTGTCTCCTGGTGGCAGCATTCCTCCCTCTGGAACTAACACCGCTAGGCCAGCAGAATGTAAAGTCACAGGAACAGGAAGCAAAAATGTTGCTAGTGGATCGCTAGTGGTGATGGTGAGTGGTGCCACTTCCACCTCTCAATTCCTGGACCTATGAATCCTGGCTATGGGAGAAGCAGTACCATATGTCGGATGCTAATTCCGAGCATACACAACCTTCTGGAGAATTTTGCTCCAGCCCTACAAAATACTGTCACCTAGTAGGCATTGTAATTGTGACTTCCAAAGGTCATTCCACTGTTCTATCAATCCAGCTGCTTCAGGATGATAGAGAACATAGGACTAGTGAATTCCATGAGCATGAGCCCACTGCCGCACTTCTTTAGACATAAAGTGAGTGCCTTGGTCAGAGGCAATGCTATGTGGAACACCATGACAGTGGATAAGGCATTCCATGAGTCCACGGATGGTAGTCTTGGCAGAAGCACCGCGTGCAGGATAGGCAAACCCACATCCAGAGTAGGTGTCTATTCCAGTGAGGACAAACCTCTGCTTTTTCCATGACAGAAAAGGTCCAATATAATCAACCTGCCAGCAGGTTGCTGGCTTATCACCTCGAGGAATGGAGCCATATTGAGGGCTCAGTGTTGGTCTCTGCTGAAGGCAAATTGGGCACTCAGCAGTGGCTGTAGCCAGGTCAGCCTTGGTGAGTGGAAGTCCATGTTGCTGAGCTCATGCGTAACCTCCATCCCTGCCACCATGGCCACTTTGTTCATAGGCCCATTGGATATTAACAGAGGTGGCTGGTGAAAGAGGCTGAGTAGTGTCCACAGAACAGGTCATCCTACTTGATTACTAAAACTTTCCTCTGCTGAGGTCACCCATTGGTGAGCACTCACATGGGATACAAGTATCTCCATAGTTTTTGACCACTCAGAGAGGTCCATCCACATACCTCTTCCCCGAATTTCTTTGTCACCAATTTTCCAATCATGCTCCTTCCAAGTCCCTGACCAACCAGCCAAACCATTGGCTACAGCCCATGAATTAGTATTAATCGCACATCTGACCATTTCCCCTCCCACACAAAGTTCATAACCAGGTACACTGCTCAGAGTTCTTCCCACTGGAAAGATTTCCCTTCACCACTGTCCTTCAGGAATGTCCTAGAAAGGGACTATAGTGCTGCAACTATCCACTATCGGCTGGTGCCTACATATTGTGCAGAAACAACTGTGAACCAGGCCCTAGCCTTCTCTTCCTCTAGCAAGTGACTGTAGGGAACTCCTCGTGAGGCCATTGGTACAGGCTGGGGACGAGAAGGTAAGGTGGCAGAAGTGGAGACCATAGGCATTTGAGCTACTTCCTCATGTAACTTACTTATGCCTTCAGGACCTTCTTGAGCCTGATCATGTATATACCACTTCATTTGATGATGGAGTGCTGCTATGCATGACTCAGTTTATGGCTAGAAAGGTCAGAAAGCACCCAGTTCATGATACACAGTTCAGGTCACATGGTGACTTGATGACCCATAGTCAAATCTTTAGTTTCCACCAAAGCCCGGTAACAGGCCAAGAGGTGTCTCTCAAAAGGAGAGTAGTTATCTGCAGAAGATGGCAGGACCTTGCTCCAAAATCTTAAAGGCTTCTGCTGTAATTCACTTATGGGGGTCTGCCAAAGGTTCCACATGGCATCCCTGTCTGCACTGACCCCTCAAACACCATTGGATCTGCTGAGTCTTATGGCCGAAGTGGCAGAGTGGCTTGCACAGCAGCCTGGACCTGCTGCAGAGCCTTCTCCTGCTCTGGACCCCACTCAAAACTGGCAACCCTTCAGGTCACTTGATAAATGGGCTGGAGTAATAATCAAAATGAGAAATGTGTTGTCTCCAAAATCCCAATAGGCCCATTAGGCACTGTGCTTCTTTCTTGGTTGTAAGAGGGACCAAATGCAGCAACTTTTCCTTCACCTTATAAGGAATATATAGACAGGCTCCACACCACTGGAACCCTAGGAATTTTACGAGGGTAGAAGTTTCCTGAATTTAAGCCAGATTTATTTCCCATCCTCTGTCACGCAAATGTCTCACCAATAAGTCTAGTGTGTTTGCTACTTCTTTCTCACTGGATCCAATCAGCAGAATGTCATCAATGTAATGGACCAGTGTGAAACCTTATGGAAGTAAAAAGCAATCAAGATCTCTCTGAATGAGATTATGACACAAAGCTTGAGAGTTAATATACCCCCGAGGTAGGACAGTAAAGGTATATTGCTGGCCTTGTCAGTTGAAGACAAATTGCTTCTGGTAATCCTATGGATATGAATGGAGAAAAAGATGTTTGCCAAGTCAATGGCTGCATACCAGGTACCAAGAGATATGTTAATTTACTCAAGCAATGAAACCACATCTGGTACAGCAGCTGCAATTGAAGTCACCACATGGTTAATCTTATGATTATCCACTGTCATTCACCAAGATCCATCTGTCTTCTGTACATGCCAAATGGGAGAATTGAAGGGGGATGTGGTGGGAATCACCACCCCTGGGTCTTTCAAGTTTTTGATGGTGACACTTATCTCCACAATCCCTCCAGAGATGCAATATTGTTTTTGATTTACTATTTTTCTAGGTAGAGAAACCTCTGGGAAAGAGGTTCAATTGACTCACAGTTCTGCAGGGCTAGAGAGGCCCAGGAAACTTACAATCATGGTGGAAAGGGAACCAAACACATCCTTCTTCTCATGGCAGCAGAAAGGAGAAGGGCTGAGCAAAAGGGAGAAAAGCCCCTTATAGAACCATCAGATCTCATGGAAATTCACTCATGATCATGAGAACAGCATGAGAATAACTGTCCCCAGAATTAAATTACTTCCCACCAGGTTCCTTCCATGATACATGGGGATTGTGGGAATTACGATTCAAGTTAAGATTTGAGTGGGAACACAGAGCCAAGCCATATAATCTGTGTAGGTAAGTGCTTGCCCTAGTGTCACATCCCAGAGTCCTTCGATGGAAATTTGCAGAAATTGTGTTAGAATCATTGAATAACAAAGATTTAGACATTTAAATCACTAGTTTTTTAGAGAATGCCATGGCCTGGCTCTATGGCCTTGAGTAAATCACCTTTTAAAATTGATCTGTTACCTGATCTTTAAATCAAGATTATTAGACAAATCCAAAATAAAATTGGCCAGTGACTAATTAAGAATCCTAATGTACCATATGAGTACTGAGAGCCCCAGAAGGCAGAAGCAGTACTTGTGTTAAAAGCCACCAGGTGGACCACAGCTGTGGGCATGCAAACACAGGTGCGAGACAATGTTATTGCCTACTGGCCCTTGATCTCTTCCTCAGCATGACAGAATACTTAAAAGTTAGCTTCTTTTCTTCGATGACAGAATTTAAAATCTAAAGCCTATATTTCTTCTTTAGTACCAATTATTCAAAAGAAAAAAATAGAACATTTTAGCTATTTTAGCCCTTCTTGCATTTTCTCTACTTTTCATTTGCTCTTTAAACTTCCAGTACTCTAAGATGAAATTTTTTCTTTAATTAATAAAGAATGCATGAAATACTTCAGCAACTTCACACACCCTATTGTTAAACTCACAATTGTCATGGAAAGATGAAAAAAGATAAGATATGGAATCTCCCAGAACCCCAGTTAGGTCAAATGGTATTATATTTTAGAAATGGAATCACAAAACCTTCACAGATCTGTATCTCTAAATAGATTGGGTATTTGCTAATGCGCTGGGTTAAAAGGAATGGCTGACTTTGCGGTCGCTTAAGACACACGCAGTAGGAAAAGTTAGGAAAACTGAATTTGGAATTTTTTTGTTGCTCTGTCCTGAATATGTGATGTAAGGTGCATACTGGCATTGAGGAGCCCTTACTTTCTTTTGAAAGATTTTTCTGTGCAAAGGGGGAAATCTATCACACGGATTCATGCACCGAGACCCTGACACATGGGCATAATCTTGTCCAGCTCTGTCCTCCCCCTTTTTCCATCCCCTGTGTGACTTAGGGGATAAGTTGGCCTCTCTTGACCTAAGATTACTGACCTATACATGAAGGATTGGGTAAGTCTTTAAGAAATGTATCTTTCTTGGAGGCTAAAGGAATGATCTCTTCATTATCATTTGTTGCTGTACTGAGGACATCTGTGGAAAATATTATTTCTTTGTGCACGGTCGTTCACTGTAGCTTTGACACTGCCTCTTGGGCCATAATAAGGAATATATGATACAAGAAATAATGTAGAAGGAAAGTCTAGATCCTCTGAATGGTAGCCGGGGTGGGGCCCACTTTCTAAATGTTTTGTAGTAATCGGGAGATTACACAGAAAATCCTCAGAATTTCTCAAAGTGTGTTCTCTGCAAGATGAATTATAGAAGTTGTATCAGTTATGATGGTGTTTTTCAGCAAATATACTTTTCCCTAATTATCTGAGGGGGATTTTTCCCATGACCTTGTGGATACCAAAATTCGTGGTTGCTCAAGTTCCTGTTACAAAAGAGCATTGTATTTGCACATAACCTATGCACACTCTCTCCTACACTTTAAATCATCTCTAGATTACCTATATTACCTAATACAATGTAAATATCATGTATGTAGTTGTTATAATGTATTTTTTAAATTATATTATGTTTTTATTGTTGTGTTATTTTCTTTTCTGAATATTTTTGATCCATGGTTGACTCTAACAGAAAACTCGATTGCCTTGCCACTCACTGTGTGATTCATCAGCCAGCACTGGCATCTCTTGGGAGCTGGCTAGGGGCCCCAGCCCAGATCTACTGAACCAGAATTTGCATTTTAACAAATCCCCAGGTGATTCAGACCTATTTAAGTCTGAGAAGCGCTTTCCTTCTTACCACACTCTCATACACTGAAGGCGTTTACTTATTTGATGCAATGAGACATCCTAGAGTAGGCAGTTCTGAGTTAGTACAGTGTCTCAGTGATTACATCAGAGACCCAGGATTTCACCATCTTTCTGCTTCACCATCCTAAGCACGTAGGGCTTTGCCTTTATTAACTGGCCTTAGAATCACACGGTGGGTATTGGACCACTGACTTCCAGTCAAGAGGAAAGGCAACCAGGAAAAAGATAAAAGGAACTTTCTCTTGGGAGTCCTGACTTTTCTATTCTGGAAGGGCACCTGCCTCATGAAGCACCATCTCTTATTGCTTGTAACTGTGGTGAACAGCTGAAGCTAGACATCGGGGAAGCTGAAGTATAAAGTATTTAATGTTTTCTATACAACAGATGAAACAGGAGAAGTAAGTTGTTCTTGGGTGGCTAATCCACTGTCTATGCCATATTTGTTAGGACATGTTGATAGATTAAAAAATGGCCAAATAAATGGAAAATGTATTTAAATAGATTTCTTTTATATAGGACCACTCAAAGTTTTAACATACCAAGCTTCATTATAAATCTCCCAGGAGAAATATAGTAAATAGTGTTCCACTTACCTGATCACAGAACCCCCTTTTTGCAGGAAAATATTTTCTGCCAACAAAATCAAATGATAAAAAAAGGAAAAAAGTAGATTCATAATATTGTCTCTGTCCAATTATTCAACCCTATTGTTAGAGTACAGAAGCTGTGGGCAATAGGTAATGAATTTGGCCCTCTGTGGACCAGATTTTGCCCACAATTTAGTAACCTCTGTTTTATAGTTAGGCACAGCAAAAATATGGTCAACAGTAATACAACCACAACAACATCTATTAATATTCATATGGCACCCTAGATTCTATAAATTTCTTAAATATAACTATATATCTATATTATATACTGAACATAAAATATATATGTAATATAAAATATATTATATGTAGATATAGACATATACACATGATCTCTTCTGATTCTAACAAACACTATTTTATGGTTTTTGGAAAATCCACAGTGTCATGCTGTAAACTTCCTTAAGTAATTGAAACATTCCCTAGGGCTCTGGATATTATATTTAGCTAATTGTAGTAACAGTATAATACTTTGAATTTATACTTTTTCTTCCCAAAGTGCTCAGAGAATTTCTTAATTTGATCTTCATAATTGTCCTTTGAGAGAATCCAGCACCCAGTCAATTATTCGCATGAGCCTTTGAAAGTATTTCGTATACTTTGAATTTATTATTGTACTTTGCAATTTGTAGACCTTAAATCACTACAACCCCTGCCATCTCTCCTTTCAAGTATACTGGACTATTACAGGCAGATTGGACCGTTAAAGGCCGCTCAACTTCACTGATAATAAGTGCCACTATTATACTGTGGGCATGGGTCTATCATGGCATCTATGGTGTTTCAGTGCATGTGTTTATTTAAATGTTTATGTGTCTTCCCTGCGAAACAATAAACCACATTAGGGTTGGGCCTGCATGTGTTCTGTTGGTCTCTGTCTTCAGTGTCAACCAGAGAGCATAACATATGAATGTTGTCAAGTGAAGTGCTCTGTGTTAACAGCGGGGGTGGGGAGCCACAGGGGGCAGCAAGGATGACTTCCCAGCTGCTGGGCTGCCTTGGGGTTTCAGAGTCAGTGTCTTCTGTCCTCACAGATGCACTGTCTCCATTGCTGCAGTTGACCATCCATTCCAACTCTGCTGGTATTTTCTGTCATGTCAGAGCAATGAGAACAGATCCCAAGGCGACTGCAATGATGTACCTGTGGATTGAGTTCAGGCCATTAAATTGCCATCATGCGACCTATCTAATGTCATTATAGTCCAGCTTCAGCAAAGCAGAGCAATAGAGAAAAAAATGACACAATTACCAATGTATGTGTTCTCAGACTTTCAAAAGAGCCTGAAGGAAGAAGTGTCTGTAATAGATGGAACGGTACACACACGCACACACACACACACAGAGCCATGTTTTCCAAGGGGAGGTTTGTAAATTGTGGAGGAAAGGAATTACTGAACTAAGGTTTCTGTTTGGATGTGAGCTCAGTTCACTCTGTCTGGAACTCTCTATAGTCAAGTCTCTTTTCCAGGGGCTTATGGAAGAAACTTTGCAAATTCAAAAGTGGGAATGTTGAAAAGCTGAAGCCCTTAAATCGTCTATCTGGTGACATATGTTTTCTGGTATTTTACTTTGAGATTAAAAAGAAGAAAGAGCTACATTGTTGTTGGATTACAAATTGGGCTACTGCACATATTCGATGGAGCATAACAGACCCTGTGTAATTTTACATTGAATATACTGCATCTTGGATTTGCTAAGTATAAAGTGACTCCTAGAAATGTTTTGGTAGTTTTGACTCAGAACCTTTCCCCTGTAAAGGTTCTTTAGGAATGTTCGAATGATTTCTTACTTTTGCAAGTTTCCCAACTAACATCTTGCATATTTATTGTTCTGATCTTATTTCTTAGTATTCATATGCTTTTTCTTTGTTTTGTTGTTGTTGTATTGGCCTCATTTCTTAGGGAAAGACTTGTAAAATTTCCACTTCTCTTAGCTTCTTATAATTTTAATATCAGTCTCTCTTGTCACCTCGTCTTGCAAATAGGCCTGGGAACTTTGGGCATCTTTATGCCTTAAAATTATCTTTAAAATGCCTCCCACCTCCTCTCTAATTAACTGCAATCAGGAAGGCTAGTTGGTGGACACATGGTGTCGTAGCTCTGTGAAATGCTGCCTGATGGCTATAAACACAGCCATATGTTCTCTGTGAAATATGGCTATAATCACCACTAACAGGAACAGCTGATAGAAGATGAAGGATCGGCTCTTCTTGTCCTCCTGTGTTATTTGCAAAACCTGTGAGGCACTTTGCAGATTGGGTGAATGTTTCCTCTTTGCCATCACTGCTTCTGCTAAATTTCCTTTGTATTTTAGCTTCAGTTCTTTCCGATATACATTTGAGCTTGAAATGGCAGTTATTAAAGGAATATGTTTAGTACCCTCCCGTTTAACATCACAACACTTTAATTAAGATGGCCTCTCTTGAAATCCTGCAGTACACACGTTACCCAGGTTTCTAAAGCTAAGTGGTTATCAAGAGAAGGGATAAAACCATCAAAATTTTCACAGTGAATGAACAAGAATTTCTCAGCAAAGTTCAATAGATGTGCCCTGAACCAGTGCAGCTTATAATACCCTTGAGCCTAATTGCTTTCCTGCATTTTGGCAAGAAAAATAGCTGACCTGCAATGGAGTAGAAAGAAGAGGTTTGGAAGAAAGTGTCTTTTAAGAAAAGCTTCCAATGAAAATTTCAATCAATATTTTTAATCCCAGAAGATGAGATAAAATATGATATTATGTTCCTTGCACTGAGAGATTATGGATAGGGTTGTTTTTCAGTGTAGGTAGGAGAGAGTTTCAGGAGCAAAGCTGCCTCGGTATCCCTCCCACACGACAATGCGGACAGTAAGCTATCATCCAGCATTTCAACAATGCCTCATATCTGAGATTTAAAACAGTGTCCCTCAGATGCCACCTTCTTATTAAGCCAGGGTGGATTCCTGGTTTCATGGCTGGGCTGTGAGATACAGATACCTGGCTTCCCCGTGCAGGCATGTGAGAGAAGCCGTGTATAAGATGTGTAATGCACTCTCGGTCTCTCTACTGAACTGCATTTGGTTGTTCTGTTTATTAAAGTAACCAAACTGAGTGCACAGTTGAGGCACTGATTGCTTTTAAGCCTCCACTTTCCATTTTAAGATGTTTAAGTTGCTAATTTTGATATCAAGTTTTCTATCTCGAAGATGTGTGTGTGTGTGTGAGTGTGTGTGTGTGTGTATGTGTATGTGTGCGTGTGTATGTATATGTATATGATATATATATTACTGAAAGCTTATTTTATTGCCTCTTCAATGCTTTGGGGGTTTTGTTAAAACAGGGCTCTCACCCTTTACCATTTTTTTGCTTTTCTTTTTTTTTTTTTTACCTTGCATGCACCCACAGGCTATTAAACTGTGTGCAGGTGATTGATCTCTTTAATAAAAGCAAGTTCTTTAGTAAGCAAAGAGTGATAAAGATAAACAAATGTACTGGTTTGTCCAGTGCTTTGGAGATTATGGTAACACGAGGGCATCAAGAAAGCCTATTAACAGATAAGTTAGATGAAACACATCAATTTTGATTTCAGTAAGTCAGGAACCATTCGCTTTAAGTTAATTTTATCCATGTTTTCTCTTCATTTGTAATACTTTGTGGGTTTTAACAGAAAATATTTAATAGTGTGCCGTGTAGTCCATAGATAAACGATGTTGGCAATTTCTCCACCTAACTGCTTGTCAAGCCCCTTAGCAAGGTACACACTGCCCCGCAGTTTATCATCTCGATTTCTAGATTGTTTTGGAAGATCATTGAGAGGGCCGAGACTCCCCAGAGGACCGTGCTCTAATCCTGTCATATTTTTTAAAACGCTGGAAAGTATAAGGTTACATGGTAAGATGATTTTACATAGGCATCTCTTCCACTCGTCACAATAGCGCTCTCTTTCCATGGTAACTGGCGTTTCCATGGTACACACTGCAGGCTCCTCTAGAGCAGCTGAGGGGCTTTCTGAAGATGCTCACCCACCCACAAGTGTGAGCACACTTGCCCTCTCTCTCTCTCTCTCTCAGGCACAGATTCAGCCCACCGTTTATGTGAAGACAGGCACATTTTCTCACAGAAATTCACCAAATGGAACAAAGCTAATTTAAAAATAAAATCTGCTTTTCTCCCTATTATGTGATAAGACAAATAGCCACTGATGTGGTCTTTTAGAGTGATCTGGAAATGTAACAAAAACCCGTCCTGTCCTCAGTGACATAGATTAACAGGATAAAATCTTGGAGGCAAAATTTGACAGGGAAAACAGTCATCCCTAGATCAGATTTTCTAAATTTATTTCCATTCCTTAGACTTTGAGCTAAGTCTATAGCTCAACATCATGTTAGATGCTGTGACGCATAAACGAAATTTATGCCCATGGGGATCTTCCTTTTGTTTGGAGGCTTGGGGGAATAAGATTTAGACATATGCAATAATTAGAAAATAATATAAGGCTGTAAATAATCAAAATATATTGTTCCCATAGGATCACTCCAACATTTTTGGGCTTGGGGGCAAACAATGCTGCCGTTTTCTTCCCCTATCACTTTTATTCTTAGGACTAGCAATACCAAAACATTTTAGGAAGATGTACCAGTTTAGGAAGATGTAGTGGTGATAACTTTTTGAGGCCAAATTATCTGTAACTATCTGTTTACTTTTCAAAAGTAAACAGTTTCAAAAAAGTAAATAGTTTCAAAAGTAAACTATCTGTTTACTTTTCAAGAATAAATAAGTAACCATTATATTAATCTTTGATTACTAATTTCATAATTGGTATCTTACCTGTTTTTAGCACAGACGTTCATGTCTCAAGTTAACTTTCAAATGCTTGAAATAAAAAGTACAGTTTTCATTTGGTCTGAGCAAACTGAGTTAGACTAGATCATCCTCGGAATGACTATTCTTACACTGTCTTTCTGCTTTGATGAAGCACTGCAGTATAGCGGAGAGCACGAGTAAGTTTGTGTGTCGGGAACTTAATCCCCAGTGCAACAGTGTTGAGAGGCAGGACCTTTAAGAGATGATTAGAATTAAAGGTATGATCTTACTAGTGGATTAGTTATTATGGGAATGGGTTCCCGATAAAATGGTAAGTTTGGTCCCCTTTCTCTTTTGCTCCCTCTCATCCTCTTTCACTTTCTTATCTAATGCCATGGGATGACACAGCAAGAAGGCCGTAATAAGGTGCTGGGACCTTGGTGTTAGAATTTCCAACCTCCAAAACTATAAGAAATAAATTGCCTTTTAATATAAATTACCCCATCTGCGGTATTCTGTGATAGCAACACAAAACAGACTAAGAAAATAGCTTTGTGGTTAAATAAATTCATTTGAATTCTGGACCTCTCATTTATTAGCTTTGTGGCTTTAGCCAAGTTAACTGACCGCTCTGAACCAGAGCAGCAAAATGGTTTTGATACAATGGTAGTATGTTTGTTTCTATTACGGCAACTGTGAGGATTAAATGAGATATTGATATACTGAATACATGGTAGCTTATTTATTCAACCAATGTGTATTAATTTTACACTATGTTTCAGGCATTGCCTTAATTGTGTGGATATAGCAGGATTGATTTTGGCCTTCAGGGATTTAGCATGCAGACATTGAAGAAGGAAAACATAATGCTGTAAGATCCACTGAAATGTGTAATGACATCTAACAGTGTTCCCCCCCAAAACATTAGTTAGTTACCCTGGAAAAGTAAGGGAATTTAATTTTGTGGATATGAGTGATCCACTTTTCACTTGTTTTTGATCTGGGATCTGTACTTTTTCATCGATGTTTCCATTGGTAAATTCGTACAATTTTGTTTTTCTGACAAATTGATGTGCAATAGTTATAGATATTTACTCAGCTTTTGTAATATCCAAACTGGAATTTCTAATTAAAGTTAATGCTGACCCATGACTCTTGAAGTCTCTTGAGATTACTGTGGCCAGGTCCTGCTTGAAGGTGGTATCATGTATTCACTCATATACTCATTCATTAAGTCATTCATTAGGCACATATTATTCAGCACACATTATATACAAGTTAGTAGCCATGCATTAAAGTGGAAATAAATATCAATCAGCAGAGATTAATCCTGTCCTCAAAGAATGGACAGTTACTGAAATTTTGGGATCTGTGAGGGAACTGATGGTAGGAGGGGAATGGGGTGTCTAAAATCAGGGAGCTATGTCCAATTGGCAGCTATTATGGCATAAGATCTGTAGAAATCAGCATCGTACATCTGGCTCTTCCCCTCCTACCTACCTAATGGATTTTCTTGGTCACTGTTCTTGGTTAAGTACAAAGTGTAAGTAGATATACTCAATTCATCATTTTTTTCAAGTAACATATATTTTGTTCCCAAATGTATCTAACACTTTTCATAAAGAGCTTTCATTTTTCTTGGTAGGAAAATATGAGAGCTGCACGGAGCGGCTAAGGAAGAACTCAAGCCTAGAGGTCCCAGTGGAGACTTAGAGTGATAAAGATAAAAATGGTGGGCTGTAAGAAGTCCAAGACAATGTTATAAAAGTGCTGTGTCTTAAATTGTACCTCAAAACAGCAGCATGAAAACAACAATGAGAAATTTGGGTAGGTGCAAAGGAAGGGAGAAGATAGAGACAGAATCTACATGTACAAAGGATCAAGGCAGACATGAGCTTGTCACATGATGCTAAGTGAAAGAAGCCAGACATAAAAGACCACGTACTGTATGATTGAGCTTATATAAAATGACCAGAGAAGGCAAAGCTACGAGGACAGCAGGTGGGGCTGCAGGTAGGAATGTGATTAACTGCGAATGGGCATGAGAGATCTTCTCAAGGCGATGAAACTATTCTAAAACCGGATTTTGGTGATGCTTGCACAACCTGGTAAACTTATTAGAAATCAGCAAATTATAAACTCAGAGTAGGTGAATTTTATGGTATTTAAATTATACTTTAATGATGTTAAAAATAACAACAAAAAGAAATGTTTCTTCTGTGAATAAAGACTGGTAAGGAAATTTTGATATGGTTGCAGCTGTAGGGCCAGAGTCTCAGAGCAGAGAAATAAATTGACCAGAGTCACACAGCTGGTAAGAAGTAAAACTTAGATTTCAATAAAGGATAATTTGGCTCCAAGATAAGATTGGATGAGTAAAATGGTGCCAATTGGAGGAGAATATTGGATTAATGCGGAGAAGAGGCCGAGTTTTATTTGAAAAGCTACCTGAAATATTTTTGACTCTTTGTAGAAAATAAGCATGCTGAAAGCAGCATTTTAGAAAGCTTAATTTAGTAGCAGGAATTACAGGTGGAATATTTTTTAAAAGCCATGATGGATGAATGAGTGCCGTTATCTAGGTGAGGCGGGTCTTGGTTAGAGTTATGAAAGAGAAAAATGGGAGGGACATTTTGAAGGAAGAAGAGTCACGCCATGTTGACTGATCCCACAGGATTTATTATGTATGAAAGTGCTTTGAAAATTGACAAGTTTGTTAAATGGAAATGATGATTTTTTTTCTATTGAGCATACTGAAAGCAGTAATCAAATAAGTGGAGAAATTCAAGATGTTGGGGAGGAAAGGGCTAAGTGTGGAGAAAATATCATTCAGGGGATTATGGGATGGGCTTGTGAGTAGAGAGGGAGGTATTCTTATAGGAAGGCGACTGGTCTCTTCTGGGAATGCAGAGAAGTTGATCCCACACATCACACACATAACCTATGCAATGGATGCCATGCTGGATACTGCAGAGGTTTACTAGGCAGAGGTTTTGGTTGTATGTGACAGAAACCCAGCTTAAAGTAATTTAAGAAAAAAGTGGAGTTTGTTGTTACACAATATTAGAGAGTCCAGGAATTGGGTGCTTAAATGTGTCATCTCTACTCTCCTCTATGTTAACTCTATTCTTAGGTCAGCTCTCCCTCTTCTGTGGCAAAAATTACCACTGACAACTTCAGATTTACTTTTTCCTTGTTGTAAGAAATCCCAGAAATTGCAGAATTTCTTTCCCATGAAGTTAATGGGAAAAACAAGCTATGACATGAACTCTGGCAGACTCCACTTTGGTCATATCACATGAGCTAACCCTTGTGGTCAAGGACACTGGTTCTCTTATTTGCTGGACAATAGTCTTGTGTCCTATTTCATGGGGACAATCAGCCTCATTCAATCCAAAGGAACGTAGGGTTTTATAACTAGAACATGGTGAAAAAAAACAAATCCCTAAAACTTGCTCACTGCAAGATGTAGTGTTGAAAGCTTATAAACTCTTAATAATAGGCTTTATTATTTACATTCTAGAGATATAGAAACCAAACCCTGGAAAAGTTAAGAAATATGACCAAGAGTATATGGCCACAAATGAAATAGTAAAGCCGAGGTTCGAATTCAGGTCCCTTTGTTCCAAAGCCTGGCTGTTTTGAAGGAAACAATGGATATAGAACAGGTATACGCTGAAATAAAAAGGGAAGAACATGAGAAAATCAGTTTTGGGATATTAAGTACAGCTACCTCAACTTGAGACAGAAGGCAGCAGTTGGCAGGGGCCACAAGTAAGGTGGGGAACTGTGGGAGATGGGGACAGAGAACTGGTAGTTTGGGACTGAGGAGAAGGTCTGGAATACTCACCTCAGGTTACAAGCCAGGATTTATTTCAATGACAGGTAATTGTGGACTTGCCAAGCAGGGGGAAAACCAAATTGCATTTTGAGAACCAAATCTTAGAGTAAGCCAGTACTCAAGTTGTAAGGCTTTTTCAAAAAGCATTCTGTTGCCTGTAGACACAGAGAAGTAGACAGTGGACTCTTTAAGCAGCCAACTCAGCCAACATCACCAGGAAAATACCATGGGCTTGACTCTGTATCAGCCTCTACATATAGAGGATAAAACGACAGGCACGATCCAATCAACGTTGTGGGAAGTGCGGAGGCATGTTGATGGCTGGCCTCAGGCGCTGGAGAGGGTAGAACTGAAACAGGTGAACAGAAGGTGGCCACTATCAGTAAGGAAGCCTGAATGCTCAAAGGTGTGTTAATCCTGTGAACAAGGGATTAGAGTTTGGAAGAGATGCTGAGGAAGGAGAGAGGAAGTCAGGAATGGAAACAAAGTAAAACACTATTCAGACTTGTCTGATTGAGTGGGTCAGGGTAAAACACGCCAAGAGATGTGAGAGAATGTAACCCAGGCCAGGTCTTTTTCCAGGTAAAGGTACAGGGCAGCTTTTGATGGATAACGGGTATGTTCTGATCCCTTGATAATGTAGAGTACTACAAAGAACAAAGACTTTGGAGACAGACAATCCTGGAGCTGAACCCCACTCTGCCACTAGCTAATTGCACAACCATAGGCAAAGTATCACTGTCAGTGTGAGTCAATTCATCTAGAAAATGGAGATAGGCATAATTATGAAACTACCATATTTTGGGAAATATATTTTTATATATAGCATATACCTATGTATACACTAACACACACACTCATACACAGAGAAAGAGAGGGCTTAGCATATAAAAATACTAAATAAATGGTATCTTGCAATAATAATAGCAAACTTAGGTAAACCTTTCTCTTGAAAACCTTTAAAATTTACTCTTAAGCAAACCTTACTCTTAAGTACATAGAGAACAAAATCCTGAATTCTAATTTGGCCTAAGAAGTCAAAAAAAAAAAACAGAAACAAAAAACCATTTTCAAACCCAATTAACTTGCCCAAGTTATTTGGTCACGTCTTCAAATAACCTATGCTTTATCTAACATATTTTTACATAATAAAAATCATCCAAGTGCCCTTTAAGTTGTGGAGCCCTAAATTAGGTGCATTAGTATTGGGAGAATCTGTTCAATAGTTGATCTTGGATTATCTTGCATTACCTTTCCCCATGTTTGAGTTCACCTCGGATATGCTTATAGGATCAATTACTGTTTTATATGCTAATTGTCTTTCACAAGTATCCAACCTGATTGTATACCACAGGTATCCAATCCTTCTTTCATTCTCCTCAACCTTATGAATATCTAATCACAATGCTTAAGAAGCATGAGCAATATTTTTTAAAAATCTAGGCCAGGCGTGGTGGCTTATGCCTGTAATCCCAGCACTTTGGAGGCCAAGGTGGGTAGATCAGAAGGTCAGGAGATGGAGACCATCCTGGCCAACATGGTGAAACCCCGTCTCTACTAAAATACAAAAACTAGCCGGGCATGGTGGCATGCGCCTGTAGTCCCAGCTACTCGGGAGGCTGAGGCAGGAGAATCACTTGAACCCAGGAGGCAGAGGTTGCAGTGAGCCGAGATAACGCCACTGCACTCCAGCCTGGCAAGGGAATGAGACTTCATCTCAAAAAAAAAAATCTGTTGGCTACATTACATCCAGTCTATGTTTGCACATTATGTCTCATGTGAGTGCAAAGAACAATGATCATTGAAATTCATTTGTTAATTGTTCACTCCTTCTTTCAACAAAATTTTATTCAAAACCTTTTCTATCATAGCATGACCAGGTGCAATAAGAAATATGCATGAGAAGAATACATGTTCCCTCGTACAGCAATTGGGCAAATGTTTCTCTCTCCAACTGGGCTCTGTGGTGTATGTGGAACAACCTAAACAGTTCTTTCCTTAATCAGCTAGAGAGATGAAAAAAAAGTCAACTAGACCTTCTTTGATATTTGAGATATTGTTGGAATGGTATTTCATTGCCCTTTGGTGGAATAGCTCATGAAGCCAAATAATACTTTGTGTAAACTACAGACTTTCCGAAAGGGTGTGTTTGAAATTTTTGACTCAGCTAACTTTTGTCAAGTTAAACATTGAAGATTAGGAAGGAATTTGAGCATTTGTAGAAAATTTGAACAAATTTTTGCAAATTAAGGATATTTTAAATAAAATTTATTTTGGTCACAAGTTTTTGGGAGCTTTATTTTGTGATGTATATACCTCAAATTAATTTTAAAATATTATTACCAAGCAGGAAGAGTTTGTGTTCATCCCAAGTTTGCATTTCCAGCCTCTTTTATAAGTTCCCTCAGATCAGCCTGAAGGGTTTATTGAAAGCATTCAAGTACACTAAGTGCTGTCCCTTGTTTTTCACTGGAGGAAGCTGAGACTTGGAAAAGTCTACAAACCAGATTGAGACCATCAGTTTATCCAGTGGCAGTATTCAGATATGAAACCAGGTTTCTTGACTCTATTTTACTTGACATTCTTGGATCACTTGTTTTAACTTCCTAAGAATTCATAGTTTATTGTTGAACCATGCCCTCTCCGATACAACCAGTAGAACCCTATTTTTCTCATTCTCTTACTTGCCCACAGATCACCATCATATATAATTTCAGAAATACATTTCTAAGAGATTAGTCTTTAAATTTCCCCAACTTCCCACCAACTCCTTTTAGCTCCTCCTGAAAAGCCAGAATATTGTGAATTTTCAAAGCAGGGGTGAAAAAGAAGTAAGTTTTGGTCCCAGTTTTACCATTTGTTAGTGACGACAGAAAGATACTTAATAGTGATTGCATTGGTGTCCTGCAAAGCTTCACTCTCTTCCACTCCTTCCATGGGGGCTGTATTTTTCCACCCCAGTGATACTAGGTTTGGCCATGAATTTTACTATTTATGATAGGTTTATCAAAGGGAGGCTTTAACCAGAATGTTACCAACACAGAGTTCCAATGTTAAACCTACTT
Source organism: Cheracebus regulus (assembly GCA_963574635.1). Taxonomy (NCBI): domain Eukaryota; kingdom Metazoa; phylum Chordata; class Mammalia; order Primates; family Pitheciidae; genus Cheracebus; species Cheracebus regulus. The sequence goes on from CAUYQU010059418.1 coordinate 36,218, forward strand.
GCCTAGTTTGATTTGGCCTTATGTTCTTTTGCCATCAGCAGTGAGAAAAGCAAGCTGTGGGGAGTTGCTAGCCCTGTAATGAAAGACAGCTTAAGCAGACCTGAGCTGATTTGCAGCCTGGAGCCTGCCTAGCCAGCTGATCCCAGTTCAGCCCACAGAGTCAAAAGTCATCCTAGCCAATTCACAGACTTATGAGTGAAAAAACTAGTGTTCATTGTAAATCATCAGGATTTGGGGTTGTTTGTTATGCAGCATTAACATAGCAGTGGCTGATACCACTTTTCTGTGTTTCAAATTCCTAATCTGTATCATGAGTTAACATTTGTATTATACTCATTCCATAATGTTGTGAAGATTCATGGAGATGATATATGCAACATGTTTAGGATATTACCTATCACATTGTAGAAAACAATATTATTCATTGTTATTTATTACTGTTCAGTAAATCATGCCCTTCCCAGTACTAAACACATCATTAAAACATGTTAATATACTTATATCACCTGGATATAATAGAGCAAAATCTTCCAAAGAAGGAGGAGCACATGAAATATTATGATAAAGCTGAACTCATCACTATTGGTTACACTGTCCCAACTCCCCAAATCCTTGCTGGGTTAATGGACGGCATGGGCCCCTTGGTGGTTAGTAGGTCTCTTCATTCTATAAAACACCTTAGATCTTCTACCTATGCCAGCTAACGTAGATTAAGAAAGCAGATTAAGAAAGTGGCATTGAGCTCCTTTTCATATGCTTGTTAGCAATTTTTATGTAATTTTTGGAGAAATGTCAGCTAAGTTCTTTGCTCGTATTTATTTATTGAAACACAGTCTCCCTCTGTCACCCAGGCTGGAGTGCAGTGGCACAATATTGGCTCACTGCAGCCTCCACCTCCTGGGTTCACAAGATTCTCATGCCTCAGCTTCCCATGTAGCTGGGACTACAGGGATGCACCACCACCCCTGGCTAATTTCTGTAATTTTAGCAGAGATGGGATTTTAGCATGTTGTCCAGGCTGGTCTCAAATTCCTGGCCTCAAGCACTCCACCTGCCTTGGCCTCCTACAGTGCTGGGATTATAGGCATGAGCCACCCCACTCACCCCTTTGTCCATTTTTAAATTGTATTATTTGGTTTCCACTATTGAGTTGTAAGAGGTTGATATGTTTTGGCTGTGTCCCCACCCAAATCTCAACTTGAATTTTATCTCCCTGAATTCCCGAGTGTTGTGTGAGAGACCCAGGGAAGGTAATTAAATCATGGGGGCTGGTCTTTCCCATGCTATTCTCATGACAGTGAAAAAGCCTCATGAGATCGGATGGGTTTATCAGAGGTTTCCACTTTTGCTTCTTTTCCATTTTTCTCTTGCTGTCACCATCATTTTCACCTCTTGCCATGATTCTGAGGCTTCCCCAGCCATGTAGAACTGTAAGTCCAATTAAACCTACTTTTTCTTTCCGTCTTGGGTATGTCTTTATCAGCAGTGTGAAAAGGGACTAATAGAGTTCTTGATAAATTTTAGATATCAACTCATTATAAGATTTGTGGTTTACAATTATTTTTTCCCAGGCCATAGGTTGTCTTTTCATTTTGTTGATTGTTTCCTTTACTGTGAAGAATCTTTGAAGTGTGATGTAGTCTTATTTATTTATAAATAAATACAATAAATTGTGTATTTACTTATTTGTATTTATTTATTTGTGTTTTGATGTTATAGCCAAAAAACATAGCCAAGGCTACTATTGAGTACCTATTCCTCTGTGTTCTCTTCTAGGAGGTTAATGGTTTCAGGTCTTACATTTCTTTTCTTCTTTTCTCCTCCCCCTCCCCCTCCCCCTCCTCCTCCTCTTCCTCTTCCTCTTCTTCTTGTTCTTCTTCTTCTTTTTTGAGCTGCTTTTGTGTATGGTGTAAGGATCCTATTTCATTTTCTTGCATGTAGAAATATAGTTTCCACTACACCATTTATTGAAGCAACTACTCTTTCCCCATGGTGTCATTTTGATGCCCCTGTCTAAAATTAGTTCACCATATATGTTTGAATTTATTTCTGGGCTATTCTATTCCATTGGTTTATGTTACTGTTTTTATGCCAGTACCATACTGTTTTGATTACTACTGTTTTGTAGTATAACTCAATATCACTAACATAAGGGAAATACAAATTAAAAGCACTGTGAGATATCAACATACACTTCTAAGAATAGCTATTATAAAAAAAGACGAGCAATAATAAATGTTGGTGGGGAAAAAAGAGAACCTAGTAAACTGTTAGTGGGAATGTAGATTGGTACATTCCAATCTACATTCAGTATTAAACATGATATTTTTACATGTAGACAGTAGAAAAAGTATTAAAGTTCCTAAAGAAATTATAAATTGAACTATCATATGATCCAGCAATCCCTCTTCTGGGTGTATACCCTCTTTTGGGTGTATACCCAAAGAGATGAAGTCACTACCTTGTAAAGACATCTGCACTCCCATTTTCATTGCAGCATTATTAACAACAGCCAGGATACAGAAATAACCTAAATGCTCACTGATGGATGATTGGATAAAATGTGACACACACACACACACACACACACACACACACACACACACAAATATTCTTCAACCTGAAAAAGGAGATCCTGCCATTTGCCATGCATGGATGAACCTGGAGTACATTATGCTAAGTGAAATAAGCCAGAAACAGAAAGAAAAATATTGCATAATCTCACTTCTATGTGGAATAGTAAAAAAAAAACAGAGCTCAAATACACCCGGATAGAGAATGATACCATTGTTACCAGGGGTAAGGATGGGAGAGAGAAAATAGGGAGATATAGGTCAAAGGATACAAAACATCAGACATGTAGGTAGAACAGGTCTAGATATTTAATGTACAATATGAGGAGTAAAGTTAATAAAATTGCATCATATTAGGAATTTTTGTTAGATAAGTTGATTTTAGCTGCTCTTGTCACACACACAAAGTAACTATGTGAGATGATAGACAGGTTAATCTGTTTCACTGTTGTAACCATTTCACTATTTCTATGTATCCTGCATCATGTTGTAAACCTCTAATATAAATAATACAATTTAGTTTTTTTTTTTTTTTTAATTGTGGTGTCAGTGACTAGAGCAGACACACTCAATGCTCAGCTGATACCTCCTGGGCTCACCTCTGAGTTTCATGTACATTAAAAGCTTTGTCCCTATGACACTTGGATATCTCTGCTTCTCAGCCTGAGGTCTTTGTCTGGTACCAGGGAAGCTTGTTCAGAAGTGAGAAGAGCCTCTGGGGCAGTCCTCAAGCCTTGAGAGATGGGATTTGGAGAATTAGTACTTTAGCTTTCCTGTCCCTCTATGAGACATTCTGAAGAATATTAGATCCTTCAGGCTTGAACCTGAGTTTCCTACAATGGTAACCTGTTCATGGACATACCTGTATACAGAAAAAACAAACTGTTTCTCCTTCTATACTCACACTACTTTCAATATTTTCCTTCTGACATCAGATGAGTGAGTTTTTCCTATACCAAGCAATTCTCTGACACCACTCTGCTGTCCTAAAATTTAACAATTTTGATACTCTCTACCAGGAGATGGCATCAAATTTCACAGGTTAAAGGTTCAGTCTCACAAGACTGCCCTTACTTACAGATGCCAATTGCAAGTAGTAGGTACTCAGATTGCCAATAACTTCTGTTGGACTTAGCTCAGATTGGAGGTTCCCACAACATCCTCCTTGGGTTTGAGAATTTGCTTGAGCAGCTCACGAAACCCAGAAGCTCAGTTTACCTAGTATGGCTGATTTGTTACAAAGGATGTTTTAAAGGATACAAATGAACAGTCAGATAAAGAGGCCTACGGGGTGAGGTTCAGAAGTGTCCTGACCATAGGAGCTTCTGTCCCTGTGGAGTTGGGATACGCCACCCTCCTGACACATAGATGTGCTCTTGTTCACCAACCCAGAAGTTTCTTGAACCCTTCAGTTCAGGGACTTTTGTGGAAGCTTTACCACATATAAGTGGCCGATCATTAATTCCATTTCCAGTCCTTCTTCCATCTTCTGGAGAATAGGGAGTGGGGCTGAAAGGTCCAAGCTTCTAGTCATGGCTTGATCTTTCTGGTGACCAGCCCCTACCTGGGAATCCACCAAGAGTCACCTCGTCAGAGCAAAAGATGTTCCTATCACCCAGGAAATTCCAAGGGATTTAGGAGCGCTGTATCAGCTGCTCCTATTACTCAGGAAATTACAGGGGTCTGAGAAGCTCTGTATTGGGAACCAGAGTCAAAGACCAAATATTGGAAAAAAAGATACTTCTAGCACCCCTATTTACAAGGGTTTTAGAAGCTGTATGTCAGAGCCTGAGGCAGAGACCACTTTATATATTTCTTATTTCATAATACCCTTTGCTGGTTTCTATCCCTTTTTTTGTCTTACTTTACCCAGTCCCTTAGTTATACTTTCTTGAATGACATCCCAAATAAACTGCCTAAATTCAAGCCCCTTTCTCAGGACTTGTTTTGGGGAGTACTGATCTCAGAAAAGTGGCTTAACTCATCTTTCCCCCTTTTGTCCACCCTGCCTGCTAGTCTGACAGAGGAACCATGGCAGACATCAACACATAAATTGAAAATCTGGTAATAAGTTTTAAGTACATTTTCATTAATTTCGTAGGTAATGGAAGCCAGTGTTCTTATTTGAACAAGGTTATTGCCTTAGCAGAAGGGAGCTGTTTCACCCAAGGTTATGTATCCTCTCCAGGGACAGTCTGCAACAAATGACTGGTTGATGTACAAGGGGATTTCCAGCTCCAGATCCCTCATAGGGTTGGAATCGCCTGAGGCTTCTGTTACAACTGCATCACAGTTCAACTTCTTCTGTTCGTTTCTGGTTCTCTTACTCCTTTCCAGCCGTCATCCCCAAGATCATTTCCCAACAGAGGCCCTGTGTAAATCTCTGCCTCACTTTCTGTGTGCAGGTGTTGCTAGAAATGGTCTTAGGAAGTAGATTCTGAAATGGGACTTTGTAGCTGGATCCTGCACTGTCCAGCTGGCCACAAGGACTCCATCATAAGTATTAAGTGGGGTGCTGATTGCTTCCTGGCTTGTTGTTATGTTGTTGTTAGCAGAATTGGTAGTGAGCAGTGATGGGATACCAGTGGAAGGCTGGTGCAGCATTTCAGGGATTCAAAAGGTAGAGGTAAAATAGTCATTGTAGACCATGGAATCAGGTAACTATTGCTTTAAATTGTTCCTGATTTAGTCAATGGAACAAAATGGAGATTTCAGAAATAGACTTATAGTTGGCTTTTTTTTTTTATTTAATGAGATGGAGTCTCACTCTGTCGCCAAGGCTGGAATGCAATGGTGTGATCTCGGCTCACTGCAACCTCTGCCTCCTGGGTTCACGTGATTCTCCTGCTTCGGCCTCCCAAGTGGCTGGAATTATAGGCAAGTGCCACTACATCCGGCTAATTTTTTGTATTTTTAGTAGAGACAGGGTTTCACTGTGTTAGCCAGAAAGGTCTCAATCACCTGACCTCATGATTCGCCAGCCTCAGCCTCTCAAAGTGCTGGGATTACAGGTTATGTGAGCCACCGAGCCGGCCAGTTGGTTGTTTTTAAACAGAGGTGCCAAAGCGATTCAGTAGAAAAAGATTCTTAAGACAGTGGCTCTCAAACACCTGGAAACCAGGTGTATAAACATATACCTTGACCCTGTCTCATGCCATACACAAAAATTGGTTCAATATGAACCTTAGACTTTAATATAGAATCTAAAACTGCTAAGCTTTTAGAAGATAATATAGGACAGTAACTTAGGGCAGATATCTTAGTCTGTTTTGTGCTGCTATGACAGAATACCTGAGACTGAGCAACTTATAAAGAACAGAGTTTTATTTCTCACAGTTTTGGAGGCTGGGAAGTCCCAGATGAAGGCATTGACATCTGCTGTTGGTCAGGGCCTTTTTGGTGAATCCTCACATGACAGAAGGTAAAAGGCCAAGAAATGGGACAAATTCTCTCCATCAAGCCCTTTATGGAAAGGCGCCAGTGAAGCTCTCATAATTTACTCACTTCCCAAAGGCCTCATCACCCAACACTGTTGCACTGGGGACTGAATTGTATTATGAATTTTGGCAGAGACAGAAGCATTCAAAGCACAACAATCAGCAAGGATTTCTTAAATAGGATAAACAGCAATAATTTTTAAGAAAGAGAAATTATACTTTCTCAAAATTAAAAAACTTTTGCTTATTAAAAGACAACAGTAAGAAAATAATTAGGCAAGCTATAGGCTGTGATAAAATGTCATACATTTATGTTAAATAAAGGCCTTAAATTCAGAACATGCAAAAAATAATTGCCCTTAGTAATAAAAAATTTGGGAAAAGATTAGAATAGCTTAGACACTGCACAAAGAAACATGGTTAATAAACACATAAAAACTCATTGACATCATTAGTCATCTGGGAAATGAAAATATAAATCACTATTGGATACCACTCCACACCTATTAGAATGACTAAAATTGTAAAGACTATCAACCATAAATCTTGGCAAGGATTTAGAGGAACTGAAACCCATATACATTGCTGGTGGGAGGGGCATAAAATGGTATAAGCACCTAGAATATAATCTGGCAGAATCTGGCAGTTTCTTATAAAGTTAAACATAACCTCTATGACTCAGAAATTATACTGCTAGATATTTACCCACGAAAAGTGAAAGAATATGTCTAAAATGACTTGATTGAAATATCATAGCAGTTTTATTAACAATAGCCAAAAGCTGGAAACAACTCAAATGTCCATTAACAGAAAACTGGCTAGGCTAATGTCAGTATATAATACTATTCAACTATAAAGAAGAATTAAATACCTATATATGCAGCAGCATGGATGAATCTCAAAATCATTATGCTGAGGGAAAAAAGCAAGACATGTCAAACCACATTGTGTATGAAGATCTGGAACAGGCAAAACTAAGTTACTGTGCAGTGAAAAAGAGCTCAATAGTAGTTTCTTCTAGACGTAGACAGTTACCTGGGAAAGAGCACTTGGGGACTTCTCTGAGTGATGGAAATATTTTATATACTGATATGGGTCTGATTACATAGATGTATTCACTTTTCAACTCATAAAACTATAACACTTAAAACCAGAGTATTTCAATATGTATAAATTACACTTCAATGAGTTAAAACATGTTAGTATACCAAGGACCTTTATGAAAAATGTTGAATACAGACTTTCTTGAACTTGACTAACTTTCACATTCTCTTTCTTTTAATTATTTGCTGAGGGAATGATCATATTGGAGAGTGCCTTTATATGAGTAAATTGCTGTTAAAAATTTCAAATCTAGAAATCCATTCTGACAAAACAATTTAAAGTACAGATCAGTATATATATATATAAAGTCATTTATTAAAGTGTTGTAAGTTATGTTTACATTAAATGAAACCAAAAATGGTCAAAAATCATGGCAAATTTATATAAAGAACTATTTCACAACTAAAATATTAATCATTATATAATGAAGAAATATTAATTTAAAAATTTAAAATATTGTATAATACAGAATATAGACTTGTACAGATAGCAATATTTTATATATGCAAATAATATGTGAATGGGAAACCCTGGGCAAATATGCATCAGATTATAATGACAATTTCTGGGATTATCTCATTCTGTTTAATTTTATCATATGTATTTTTACTTCTTTTATAATCTGAAATAAATCATAAGAGTTATAAAGTTTTACACTAAAACAAGGATAAAACCTAATAAAAAGCCCTGAGTCTTTTTTTGTTGTTGTTGCTCTTCTATAGCCACTCAACTTTGGACAAATAATCTATAGAAGCATGTGGGAAACCCACTAAGCTTTCTCAGAAATCAACTGCTTAGTTGTTGCAGAAAGAGGATACTGAATTAGATTTCTTTTTCCATCATGATGAAACATTTTCTTTTCTCCCCTCTGGCTTTTCCCCCCTATCCTGCTCCAATTCTGCTAGTCTCTGAACCATGAAGAGCAGTGATGCTTTTTAGGAGACCCTAGCAAACACTGATATCACTAACATCCATGCCATTCTAGAAATACATTTAATTTGGCTTCATTTCCTAGTCTGCAAACTTGTTTTAATCAAAATTGGAATCAGTGTGATAAGAAGTGAGGTACATCTCAGCCCCACTGTTGGGCATTTTGCTAAAATTAAGTGAGCTCAGTACCCTGTAAGAGATCTCCTTTGACAAGAAGGGTTTCTGTAAGCCTGTAAGGCACTGGCACAGTGATTACTGTAGAAAAACAATTTTTAACATCAAATTAGTTTGTGAAAACCAGTGCAGTGAATAATTGCATATAAGAGGAGGTAAAAGAGAGTGAGGAAAGAAGAAGGAATGTCAAAAATATTTCCACAGGGTATTATTTTATTTACCCAAAAGCAAATCCAAAGGTTGCTACAGGACAGCGCACAAAAAACAGGTCTGCAAAGGGAATCTCCTACAAAAAATGCTGCCTCGTCCACTTCACTGGCAGTTGAGTTCACAGTAGAAATACATTCAATTCCATATAGTAATAGTGCTTTAATAACAGATGAAAATATGTTTTATGGTGTGTGTTGATAACTAAATGCTTATCCTATATATAGAAATTCAAATAATTGGAATTTCTCATAGCCAGCATCCAGTTGAGACCACTGAAGAATACCTTGATATAGAAGGTTAAAGTCAATAGACTGTGTTTTGGTTATTTTTCAGAAGACGTCTGCTGTATGTTTAATATACTATATTTGTATTATGGGCTCTGGTTCCTGTAAATCTGAGGTCTCTCTTTCTTGAATGAATGAGGAGATAAGCAATTGAATTTGAAAGATACTTTATGCAACAGAAAAGCAATTTTGTTCCTGGTTATCAGAGGGCAAGAAGTGAACTAGCAATTTAATGCTAAATATTTTTAACCCCTGGGAATCTGGTTTGCTTTGAGCTCACTAAAGATTATATTTTTTCAATCCATCTCAGCTTATTGTGTTTCATATAACAGAGGAGTATTTTGTTACAAATTTAGTCAATTTAAAGTAATTACCTTTTATTCTTACTGGGTTTGGATTTGATGTTACAGTATCTCAAATTTCCATTTTTAAAAGGGAAGAAGGAAGATTTCTATTTCTACCAGTGAAGACTCGTGAAGCATGGGATACTGTTTTGCTCTTACAAAGGTCAGTTCATGATGGACTAGTATTGGTTTTAACTATTATTCATAATAGTCTCTGAAATGCTTGGTGCTTCCACGGTAAAGTAAAAGAGGCTGCTGGCATTTTTCCATTACATTTCATGGTGAAAATCTCTGCCTGGCTCCATTTGTTCTCCCTAAATAATTTTTAAAAGAATTATACGACTTAAAAATTATTTGGTTTAAGTTCTTTACTCCTGTATCTTTAAGAATAATAGTACTATAGTGATTATTTATGGATGTATCTGGTACTATTTTTTATTCAGTGTGTTTGAAAATTATAACGTGCCAAAATGTGATGCTATTTGGGTTATCCAGTTGATAGCACACTTGTGGTGGCCAGACTCTACGGTGGGCCCCAGTGATCGTCACCTTCTGACGCTGATGTCCTTGGGTAGTCCTTGTCCATAATACACTGGAGTTGGTCTTTGTGATAGACAATATGTGGCAGAAGTGAGGTTCAGTCCTGTGAGACATTGCCTTGATCTCTTGGATCCCTTACCATGTCATGAGGATACTCATCCCTGTGGAAAGGTCTACGTGATAACGAACTTAGTGAGGCCTTCTGACAACCACCAGCACCAGTGGGACAGCTATTAGAATAAGATGTCTTAAAAACACATTCTCCAGCTGGGTTAAGCCTTCTAATGACTGGCTAACATTATGACTATAACCTCATGAAAGACCCTCAACTGGACTATTAAGCTAAGCCATGATCCGATTCTTGACCCACAGAAACTTTAAAAGACAATAAATCTATACATTTTTCTAGGCCACGAAGTGTTGAAGTAATTTGCAGGCAACATCAAATAAAACTATACTGGAAAGAACAGCTAAAGCCCAAAGCCTTAATTCTCACTCGAACAGAATTTTATTAAATTATGCTGAAGGTAAGAGTAACTTTGGGAGTTGGACATTGTGGCATAACTTTTAAAAATCAGTTTCTGCAATTAAATCTTTTTGTTACCCACAATTGTTGCTAAGGACAACTCCTCCATGGTTCTGCTGACATAAACCTGCATATTAGTTTATACAAGTATATTTGCCTCAGTATTTCATAACCATCAGAGTTTGATCTTGACTCCAGAGTCATTAGAGACAACTGTGTGTTGAACTGAATGTTAGAATCCGGACATGTGATTTCAAGAAACAGGAACCAAAAATGGTAGACTTTTCCAGGAATTGTTATATAGGGAAGGCAGAATATGGTGAATAGTATCTACTTCTCATATTGGACTCTCCCCACCCTGACAAAAGCTTTTCCTGCCTCTCAACATTAGAATAAATAAAAAAAGCTACAAGAGGCAACACACACATACACACACACACACACACACACACACACACACACACACAAATTAAGTATATGTCACAATAGCACAACTGAACACATATTTGTGGAGCCCTTGCTGTATGCAGTCCACTCTGCTGTGAATTTCACTTAATAGATGACACAGAATCTGCTTCCTGGCACATACTGTTCCATGACCTTTAAGACTCTGACAAGCAATCCTGGAGATGGAAGCCATAAAATTCCTGCCTACCCTAAACTCTTTGTCATTTAAAGTACTAGTAGATCCCTGAATTCTTCCCACTTAGGTCTGAGGCCATCTGTTTGGAGACTAGGTCTAATATTGTATCAGCAGACCTGCCACAGAATTTCGAGTATTTCTTGCTCTTGTTTAGTCCTGTCTTCCTAATATTCACTGTTGGCATGATCTACTATCTCCTCTGATGCCTTCATTATTGGTTGATCCACCTCCTCCTCAGTTTTCTATTCCTAGTTTAATTCATTGAAGTAAATTCTATTAATAAGACAGGGTTTCTACCTTTAAGAGGCTTATAATTAAGTAGAATAACAAGTGTGACAGAGGAACACAAAAATGTTCATTATGATTCCTGCTCCCCAGAGACATCAATTGTGCATGAGTCAACTCCACTTCCTGCTCCTCTGGTGCTGGGGCTTCCATTGTGAGGAGAGTTCTTGGTTGCTCCCTTACGGGTCCCAGGACCTAACCACAGTTGGCCAGTCGTAATCCATCAGACTCAGTTTGTTCAAAATGAATTGCTGAGGTGCTCATATCCAATTTCATGAGATTTATAGTTCAGTTAAGAAGGCAAAACCTGATAGGAAAAATTGAAATAATAGGTTGTTTTAATGCTCCAGTAATAGAACAGATCTTACAAGACACAGAACATGATTTTTTTAATGTGATGTCATGGACATTGATTGTCATAGTGTACAAAGGAAGATAAGATTCTTTGAGCTGGATCCCCAGGAAAGGCTCTTCAGAGGAAGTAGTATTTTGAGCTTGATTTTAAATGCCAAATAAGGTTGAGATGGGCCAACTGGGGAGGAAATTGGAATTGCATAAACAAAAGGAGCACAGTGAACGCCTGAAGATGGTAGTGTGCAGGGTCTGGTTAGAGGAGCCTGAACCGAGTAGGGGGAGAGTTAGGGAGAGGTCTGCAAAAGCATTTTGGGGCAGATTGTGGGCATCAAACAAGATAATATATGCAAAATGGTCTTGTAAACTTCAAAGCATCCTACAGATATAAGAAATTATTACTACAATTTCAGAAACTGTAGTGGTTACTAGTGAAATAATATTTGTCTTAGCGCTTTGTTATTTCTTTCAAAGAAAAAAAAATGTAAAGATCATTGCTTTGAATAGTTCTTCTCCATGTTCCATTGCCGGTAGCTATCTTTCTCTTTTATTGACTTCTTTTCAGCCATCTTTAGTACAAATGGTGAAACTGAAGAAAAACTTCAGTGCTTTGGCTCTCTACTTTCTTTAAAGGTTCCTCATCTCTTTAAGAGTTTAGACATTTTTTTATAACAGTGTCAGCTGCAACTCCCAGAGGTCCTGCCTTGCCTCCAGGTTTGTTTACCACTCAGTAGGGATTTGTTTACCACCTGGTAGGAAAAGAGTCAAGAAGATAAAAGCCAATCAGAGAAGTAGAAAGACAGCACCAGACAGAAAATACCAAGAAAATAAGATTAGAAACACTAGGCCCATGTAAAGTTGACTTTAGTTACATGGTGACCCTGGGAAGCCTGCTGAGTACACATGTTAAATCACTTTATTGTGTAGGTTATTAGAGACATGTTACATCCTCCGAACCTGTGTTGTTCCTGCTGAATATGCCACATCATTTTAAACTTTAATGTTTTTTTAAAAAGTACCCAAACCTTTAAATCGAATTTGTTTTCCTTTAAGTTCTCAAATATACATGTTTCTGTTTTCCAAAGTTTAGGTTGCTGGTCTGATTGAATTTGGGGAAATGTCCTACTTAGGCCGATGAATATCATTTATTTAATAAAATAATCATTCACCGTGATATACTAAGACAATAATGTTTTTCTTTAATGTAGTCCCTTGATAATTGAAATTCATATTGATGAACTTGAGGTGCCATGACGTCCTAGAGTAACATCTGAATTTACAGATGTTATTCTGTTATATTAAGCTGAGCATAAGTGTGCTTTCTTCTCTTACTTTGATTATTGGCAATCTGGTTATAATATGAGTGTGGTTATTTTTCATTAATCAGAATAGTCAATGAATCAGATACTCTGGTTCTGAAAGAGTCTGAAAATGCAAGGTTTTAATGCAGGATAATTTTATAGGTTAATGGATATTATTTACAACTTAGGGTGGTGATAAAAATGGTTGAATTATTTTGCCCATGGAATCATTAAATATGAATGCTTTCATAATCTCTTTTTAGTCATTCAGAGACTGTATATATGATACTTCTGATCTTGCTAATTCATGTGAATACAAAGTAAGATAAATAATTTTTGAGTATTAAAAAAAGTAGAATTTATCTTCATTGATTGAACTGGTTGTTTATAGCAAAAAGCAACTATTTCTTAGCTGTTGGATATTTATTGTGTATAAATTATATCAAGGGATTAAAAGGGTCTGTAATTCAGAATAGTTTAAAATAGAATTTGAGATAATCCAACACCATTAAAATATATTAATGAATCATTTATTAAACAGACATTTATTGACACCTAGAAGTTTTTTAATAATTGTGTTAGCCAGAGGTGTTTTTCAAATGCCAACATCTAGAAATGAGGTAGAGAACAGTGAGCTAATTGCTACATTTTGAGAAGCAGGTAGGTAATTACCTTTCTAGAAAAGCAATGAAATATTTTTATGTTGATGGAGGGAAACACCTCTATTTATTGGGAGTTCCAAATAAATGTCATTCAAGATGATGAGTCAAGAGCAGCCTGGGACAAATCATGGGAAAGGCAGGCATGCCTTGAAAATGAGGAGGAGGTTCACACTTGGTATCTGTTCTCGGACTCTTTTATAAGCTGTTGCTACACTTCAAAACCTGACAGCTCCTGGGCAAACTGTGTGGATATTTCAAAGATTCCAGGTAGAACTGGCAGAAGGGTAATTGTAACCTGTGGAGCTTGTGGGAGGAAGTTGGGAGGATTATTAGAGTTTATTAACCATCCTAAGGAATTTCCTATACATCTTTCTCAGGAACTCTGAAATTTGCCATTTACTCCTCACTGACCCCTTTAACCTTCAGCCTTTTCTTCCTTCCAATTAATTTTTAAATGTTTCTACAAGAAATCATATTACGAAGCTTCTACTTTGACTAAAATATTGAAATGACTTCTCAATACACTGCAGATTTGACCCTAGGCATCTTTTTTTTCCAACCAATTTTCATTACTTGCTCATAATTTCTACTCTTGTCAAGTGGACAGGGTATGCCTTTTCTCTGCATAGCTACTTACCCCCTTTTTCCTGGGAAGTCATTCATCCATTCCACACAGATTCATGGCCTCCAACTTCTGGACCATGCTGGGTATTACTGTTTCTACAAAAATGATTTTTATTCCATCAGTCCCCAAAAGGAGCTCATAGCATCAAGAGGACACAGGCACATAGGTGTAATTACAATACAAAAAAAAAAAAAAAAGGAGTGCCATCATGCAGGTGTGATGAACAAAGGTAGATGAGGGATCTCCAGAAGGTGTTGCAGGATGCTTGAACACTGTTGCAAAAGATGAGCATATATTTTTCATATTAAAAAAGGGGGAAATAACAACAACAAAAAGCATGAAAGTATGATTTGGGAAATGGCAAATAATGGTATAGTTAGAGAGACTGCAGTAAGAAATGAAGCATGGGGAAGCAAATAAGCAAAACACATTTAGGCACATTTTTGAATAGAAATAAATTCGGAGATTCTCTCTAAGAGGATACAATGAGCTGATCTATAAAGAAAGTTCCCAATTCAAGCTAAATAAATGGAGCATTAAGAAAAAAACACCTTTCTGAGCTCAATAACAAGAAATGAAATCTTTTGTGCTAGGGATAAATGGGACCCTCCCAGTGGTGAGTGGGACTTGAAGCCCCATAATGTATGAAGCTTCATAATGTTGAAGTTGGGACCTAAGTCATCCGTATGTCAATGAAACCTAAAATGGGCTCCACTATAAATTCGGGAGAAATTCCATTTGTCAACTGTAAGATAAAATACGTAAGTATTTCATAAATGGTGCTATGTAGTGTTATTATAGTTAGGGCTGTCTAAATTGTCTCTATTTTTAGATTTTATTTCCTCTTTAAGCCACCATTTGTTTAGAAAGAGAGCTGATATGCTGCTGCGTGAGATTTCCTGTGGGGTATAATGAGAACTTTTCTTCTGGGTGCAGGGATCCTCTTCCTTTTCTATGGCTGCCGTAACAGGGACACTGGTTCCCAGCCACAGAACCCTCTTTGACAGTCTTTGGTGTCAGAAGTCTCACTTTAGGAAACGGAATGGGACCTGAGCTCTGAGAGTGGGTAGGGGTGTGGTCAGGACAGTGTCTGTCATCCTTTCATTGCATCCACAGAATACAACTATCCTTCTTCTACATGCACCTTGTGGAATGTTCACAGTTTGCTTGCAGACTCCCTGCCACCCTCTCTCTTGCCTGTGTGGCTTTTGTTGTCAGTTTGTCCCCATTCACTTGGTTTCTTATGTCTCTGACAAATTCTTCACTATTCTGTTTTTTTGTCACCTTCGCTCCCTCTACTCCCATCTTCCTTAGGTTTCTAGTGCTGTTTTGAATTTATTTTCACATTTATTCTGTGACTTAACTGGAATTTTCCAAGGGGAGAGGGGCAAACATATGTATTTAGTCAATGACAAGCTATGTTATCTATTCTCTGCTTCATATCTCTAACCCCTTTAAAACCCATGGAAACTGTATTATTATAAAGGTCATTCCTTAGCCACTGACAAAAAATAAAATTGCTTTAATAACTGGAAGGGTACTTTCTACACTTATTTGGTATTTTAGAATGGCACTGTTCCTTCTGGGGTAATCTCTGGAATGCCATTTTGTCCCTTTGTTTTGAAGGTTCTACCTGCTGCAATGTAGATGTCACAGGTTACATGCCTGTCATCTTAGTGAGGTACTTCAGAATGGCATTATTCACCATGACTTACAAGTCATGATCAATTTAGCAAAGGTAGGGCATCTGTGGTAGCCTATGAGATAGCTTCGATTTTTGTGGCTGTGTAACGTGATGTTTAAATATGCGTTTTTCAAAGCCTAGAACAAAAAAAAATAGAAAGGATTCAAAGACGCTATTTAGAGAGCCGTATAAATGATTCCTGGAATCCAGGAACCTGATAAATCTGATTCAAACCTGAGAAAAACAAATTTCAGCAGATCAGAGTTAAAGTGGCCTGTGGCAGCAAAGGAGGAGGCTACATTTGAGAGGAGACCACCTTCCCCTGAGAACAGGTCAGGGGTTCGTGTTTCCCAGTGACCAGATAAGGAATCTGTAGGAAAAAATGTCTGTGTAGGGCTATCTAAAAATGGACCCATGGCCAAGAGGGCTTCCTGCAAAGAACGAAGGGACCTCAGCCAACACAGGCTTCAGTGTTCTCTTCAGATGCAGCAGTTGTGAGAGAGCCGTGAGCAGCAAGCCCAGGGAGAGATGCTGCCCACACTACATGCTCCACAGGCACATGCAGGAGAGGGGGCTTCCGACATCTGCCAGGGACCGAGGAAATCAACACCAGATGACACTGGTGTCCACAAGATTTCCTACACCACAGCTCTCCCACCACTGGGTGTGCCACTGGCTATCCATCAAGTGAAGTTAGAAAATGGAATTTCTAGGCAAGGAAATGGAGCAGTCACTTGCTCCCATTCCTTCCACTGTATGCTTCCAACCTAAGGTGGGGACCTGGGGAGATGCTTGAAGTCTAAATGCAGTACCAAGCCTGAAATTATGTTACCTGTTAGGCCCTCTGTTGAAGCAAGATCTCCTAGCAATTAAAATATCCAGAGAGAGTCTTAATAAACACTCTTAAAGACTGTCCAGAAAATCCATGGGATCTGGCTGGAATTTTCTCAAGGACAAGAAAAAGAAATACAAGTTCCTCATGAGAGCACTTTTCTTATTTTGTCAGTATGATACTTGTTCAAAGAAGCATTATTACAGAGACAGATTCCACCCACCGTTCTTGGGGCTAGCTTGCAACATTGCTGGAGACCAGTTCAGATTGCTTTCTGGCCAGGAAGAGTTTTTTGAGAATCTAGGGGATGATAAACTAGGAATTGAGAATCTCAGTCCTGCCATGTCCTATTGTCATAGCTCTGAATTTTGTGCTTTATGATTCTCATTAGTTCAGGGAGTTGAGCTATTTGTCATTTTTCTAGCATTAAAACTTAGGTATGAAGGAAGAAAATGAAGATCTCTATATCTATACTTTTTAAAGTGAGTCTCTGGGTCATCAGCATCTGTGTGACCTGGGAATTTATTATGAATGCAAATTCTCATATTTATTTCATAAGAAAATCTGGGGCTGAGAGCCACCATCCTGCATTTTCTTTTTTTTCTTTCTTTCTTTTTTTTTTTCTGAGGTGGAGTCTCGCTCTGTTGCCCAAGCTGGAGTGCAGTGGCATAATATCAGCTCACTGCAGCCTCTGCCTCCGAGGTTCAAGCTATTCTCTTCCCTCAGCCTCCTGAGTAGCTGGGATTACACAGGCATGTGCCACTATGCCTGGCTAATTTTTGTATTTTTAGTAGAGACAGGGTTTCGCCATGTTGGTCAGGCTGGTCTCAAACTCCTGACCTCATGATCCTCCTGCCTTGGCCTCCCAAAGTGCTGGAATTACAAGCGAGAGCCACCGTGCTGGCCCATTCTGCCTTTTAATAGGCCCACCAGATGATTCTGATACATGCTAAAGTTTGAACACCATGGATGATCCCCAGTACCTCATTTTGTGAAGCTATATTACAACTTCTGTATTTTAAAATGTTTTTTGCACTTTTTACTGGGGGATATTACTTGGCACAGTACATGACTCTGTTCCATATGATTCTGTTCTCATTTTAGATGGCGTTATTAAAACACTCATTTGGCTTCCTTGAAAAAGAAATAAATTCTTTCTTTAATTATTATTTAGATTCAGGGGGTATGTGTACAGGTTTGTTACATGAATGTATTGCATAATGCTGGGATTTGGGCTTCTATTGAACCCATCACCAAAATCGTGAATATAGTACCCAACAGGTAGTTTTTCAGTCCTTACACCCCTTCCTCCCTCTCCCCTTTCAGCATCTCCAGGAGCTATTGTTTCCATCTTTATGTCCATGTGTACCCATTGTTTTAGTTCCTACTTACAAGTAAGAACATGTGATATTTGATTTTCTGTCTCTGCATTAATTCACTTAGGATAATGGCCTCCAGTCGCATCCATGTTGCCGCAAAGGACATGATTTCATTGTTTTTATGGCTGCGTAGTATTCCATGGTATATATGTAACACATTTTCTTTACCCAATCCACTGTTTATGGGCTCTTAGACTGATTCCATGACTTTGCTATTGTGAATAATGTTGAGTATACAATTCTGAAATGTATTGCTTAAGCAGAGGTGAATCTCTTGTCAATCTGAATTCCAGCTGGGTATTTTCTAGTGAATAAGCTGGAGCCCTGACATCAGAAAGGTCTTATTTTGAGTCCTGTTTTTACCCCCTCCTGGTTGTATGATCTTCAGTACATTCTTTCTGATTTCTAAGCCTCAGTTTCATAAATTTTGACACTGGGATAATGAGAAAAGTGATAACCTTATAGGACTCTTGAAAGGATTAAATACTATACTGCATGGTAATGTAAGCAAATTTGGTACATAATAATGCTTTTTTAATAGATGGTGATTGCTACTATTGTAACAGGGATATTTACCACACAGCTTGGGTGAGGTCTCATGTGTCTTGGTCTATTTCCAGAAAAAAGAAAAGTTTGCTACAGTTCTGCCATAATTTAAGAAGTCTAGAAATCTAGTAGTTTATTTCTCTTCAAGACCACAACTATCCCAGACTTTTCTAGAACTCATGAGAATCTTCATTCAGATGTTGATCCAGTATTTTTCTGTAATTTTTCATCAGTTTGTAATTGAGTAAAAACCAAACTCAGTGAGATGTCTGAAGCATGGGAATTGGGCAACCTTCTTGTCCTTCCCAGCAGCTGTGAGTGTTAGAATGGCAGTGTCCCTGTAGGTTTTGGAGACAGACCATCTCTAAAGATCTAGAGTTTTCTGCACCAGATCAACAACTTCTCAAACAATAATTATTAATGCACATCTTAGTTTCTCAGTCTTAAAGCATGTGAATTTGAGTTGTTAGGGGGTTTTCTTCTAGAATTGCAAGTACCTATTACATTCTATTTGGGTTAGTAAACGGACTATTTAGGCAATTTTCTCAAAGTAAAGGGAATATTCATTTTTACCCCATTTTGTGAGAAAAAAATGTCCAGCTTTGAAATGAGTCTTTCTCTCAGTCCCATCAAGGAAAAAATACAGCATGCTAGTATAGCAGAGTAATTCAGAATAACGGCTTGAAAAGACTTGTGATCAAATCCAAGCTGTGCTTCTTGTAGCTTATGTGATGATGGGAATGCTATGACCCTCCACACCTCCCTTGCATTAGCTACAGAATGAAGAGAGTGCAAAGGGCATTCCTTTCATAGTGTTGTAGTGAGGGTCACAGGAGAAATCAGAGGTAAAGCATTTAGTCTGGTGTTTGGTACATGGAAACACTCCAGAACTGTAGTTTTTGTATTGCGTCTTGTAAGAAGCAGACACCAAGACAGAATCAGATATGCATAAAAGTAATTGAGGGATATGCCCGTGAAGGACGAAGGGGAGGAAGCAGGTGAAGGCCCAGAGAGCCTTCAGACCTCAGTGCTGATCTAGACCCTGAGAAAGGAGCAGGGGCAGAAGGATTGAGCGGGGAAACTCTCAGACTGCAGCACAGTTCTAAGAAAGCTTTTGCTAGGCTAATGGGCAGTCTTAAAGCCAAAGCTGTCCTTCAGAGAGGTGCTTCATTCCACAGGAATGGGCAAGGACTCACACTTTGCAGTGTTTAGTCATTGCCAGCAGCAGCCAGGAGAGGATGGCCTTTGCACAAACGTACTGGAGGATCCAAAGGGGTGGCAGCTGGGGTCATAGGTAAATTCTGCTTCCCACAGGATAAGAGCTGAGCAGTTTATGTGATTGGCCATCTGACTTGTTTTCACTGGTGTGTAGGATAAGGTAGAGTTGCTTCAAATAATTGTGCAGACTGAGCCCTGCACAAGAGTAGTGGTCAAGCAGGAGATAGAGTTCTGAAACCCAGTTGCTGCTCCAGTTGTTAAGCTGTGCATCTTGGAAGAGACATATTTGTCTAATTGATACAAAAGGTGCAACTGAGCAGGGGTCCTTGAACAAGGCACCTCATGCTACATGAAAACATAGAGCCTTTAAGGAAAATAGTATATACATGTGCGTGTGCCTACATGAGCCTCAAATAGTGAGGAGGAGGGGGCACTCCAGTAAGAATCCGCTGGGAACTGACACTGTAAACTAGGAGGACCATTAACATAGTGTTAATTCACTCTGGAGGAAAAGGCAGGATCTGGAGAATCCCTTATGACCAAAAATGTGAGTTTTGGTAATTAATCATTTGAATATAAGAATGTCTTTTCTATTGAAAGCAGTCAAACTCATCACCTAGTGAGAAAGGTGAAGTTCTAAAGACTTCATTTATCTCAGTTCCTTTGTACTCAGCAGTGTCTGTACAAATTGCCTATAAAGTGAAGCGCATGGGGGAAAAGGCACAGAGAAGGTTTCGAAGGAAAGCTTTGTTTTAACTCTAGGCATGATTCTCCATTTATTATCAGAGGGAATTTTATCAAATATTCCTGTGCTGGAAACAATGATTAAAAGCATCTTTTCATTTGATTCTAAAATACCAAAAAGTGTAAGCTGTTAAAAAAAAAAATGACTAGTGCCAGGCTGCCCAACCCTTATGAAATGAATAGCCCAGAGTGTGGCAGCGTAATTCTGGGTACCCAGTGCGGTTTTACGTGTCACAGGCAACTAGAGCAGGTTGGTCTACGATCTGTTCACACCATGGTTATGAATTAGTTAACAGTCTACATAGTCTTCATGTGCTGCTGCAAAGATTCCAGGTATTTTAAATCTAAATAAAGGCACTTTGCTTATCCTGTGTAAATGGAACTTACAAACAGAACTGCAATTTCATTTAATAGCCATAAACCATTACTCTAATGGTTTGACAAATACCTATGAGGATAGACTGCAATATTTCATCCAAGAAAGGACTGAATATTAAATAAATGTAACCTCCCAATGGGTTCTACTTTAACCCCCTACTAATTTTGGAGGGTGGATTTAAAAGCTGAGAGCGTTTTAGAGTAAATGTTAGGGATATATGCAGCAGGTTCTGTAGTACAGATTAGCACTTTATCCCAGTAATCACAAATCCTTTTTTCATCTTCCATTATCACTTCAATCTCATCATTGTAAAGTGCAGAACTTAACTCAGAAGTTGGGAATACCATTGCTTCACATCTGACATCCTGCTGAGGGATTTCAGCAATTAACTAATTTCTCTGTTCTCTGCTCATGATTATTATTTTTTTGAAAAAAAAAAACACTAAACATTTAATGATCTCATTTAGATTGACACCAATGAAGTCAAAAGTGCAGACCTGAATAAAATGAAAAAAATCAATCAATCACCTTTCTATAGTTACAAACTATGTCCAAGGCACCATCTCTAGATTCAAAGAATACAGTGTCATCAAAGGGACTTTCAAATAAGAGGGCTTATAAGTTAGAAAATTTGAATGATGTCTAGAACCAAAAAAAAAATGGTTTTTATAATTATCTTCTTTAATTAAAGATACTTTTGATGTTGGCTGATTATAGAAAGGGAAGAAATAAGACAATGCCCCAAGGACAGATGTGTTTAAGGAAAAATTTGATAAGAAAATGGACAGTTTTCATGCTGAGTATAATAAAAATTTAGTTTCACTTGATTCATAAACTTTTCTTTCCTGAAGACATATCACTTATATGCAGCACAGATGAACAATTATTCTGATGATTGGGGGGAAGAGCTACAAGGGGAGCCCACAAAATTGATCTTGTTGGTAATAACCCAAACAAGATAACAGCAGCGACAAACCCTTTAATTATAAGTGGCTTTAAAAAATCTGAAACTGCTTTTAATGGTTGCTTTCATTCTGCAGTTTTGTTTTGTACTTGACGAGAGAAAACATGTGCCGAAAGCTTCTCATTACCCAATAGCAATTACCAGAAAACCAATCAAAAGGCAATTTGGATTTTTAGAAAAGGGTGACTTATCAATTTATCCAATCGAGTTTTTCTTTTTCTTTCTTTTAGCTAATTGGATGGTGATTTTTGAAAAAAAAATTAGTTCACAGAAACAGGTTTTACAAATAAAATGGACCAATAAGCCAGACCAGGGACGTATCTTTCACTGTTGTAAAAATTGTCCCTGTCATGACACCTACTTATTTCCTAAGACTTTCCTTGGTATCCAGATTTTCTTATATTCAGTTGCTGCACCTGCAGCATATCCAGAAACCACTGTGAGGAGACCCTTTTTCTGACAACAAAGCAGGCATAGGGTGCAGCACTGTGTTCCGATGAAAAAATAACATCCCTATGCATTTTCTAAATTGCATAATGCTTCTTCAAATGACAGGAAAAGGATACAAATACAGATAATGAGCTAATTTGAGGCATAAATTAGCCCCCTTGGTGGCATGATGGGGATTTAAAAGAAAAAAAAGTACATGAAGCATGATCCTCCGTCCTTCTCTCACCTCCCTCACCCCTACCAATCCACCCCGGCACATCTCATTTGTCTGCAGACGGAATGGCAGCCACCACCCAGAGACCGTGTGTGTGAGTGTGTGTGTGTGTGTGGGGGGGGGGGGTGTGTATGTATATGTCTGTGCATGCGTTTGTGTATAAATATATATATATATATATATATATATATGGTACCCAGGTGTTCAGTTTTCCTCCCTCACAAGAGCTTTGGGCTCTAGTGCACATGTGCACACCACACACATACAGAGACACACACATACACACATAGAGAAGTGGAAGTGGGTGTTTCATACAGAGTGTTTCCTTCCATTTTTGGAATGGACTAGCTATAGACGAATCCCCTTTTTATCATTGTATTCATAGGTATAATTCCTAATGGCTAGTATTTCAAGAGAGGTTCATGTGATGCCTGAGAGTTGAACTCACTCTGTATTAGGGGCAAAAAAAAAAAAAGGAAAGAAAAAGCAGCAGCCTCTCCTATTTTGAGACTTGCTTTTCATGGGAAAGATGCTGAAGGCAGAAGTGTACAATTGCTTGCCTTTCAATATTCCATTTGCAAGAACACCTTTTCATTGATCTCTGTCTATATGTCCTGGAAGTGTTTGCTGTTAATTTGTCTTTTGAGATATAGATCACATAGTGTTGCCAACACTTACGCCTCCCATTAAGGTTCTTTGTAATGGTTTATTTTGACTTCTTTTGCAGCAAACACACATTTGCTATTGTAGACAGAACACTATATAAATCCAAACAAAACAAAACAAAACAGTTCCAATGGCTGCTGAAGTTCAAGTATCTTTGATGGTAGTTTACTTTACTGTGGAAATACATTTTATTCTGATGAGTACCTGAGTGCTTGAGTAATCACTGAAAGTTAGTTTCATAGACAACCTTCATGGTGATAAATTCTTATTACATTTATTGAACTAAAAAATTTTAAATTTTCAGAGACTATGTTTTGTTAAATTTTAAAACATGAGAGAATTTTTGAAATTATAATTCTACTTCCCAATTTATTCAAGTATAACAACAGTTTTGATAAATGATTTTTAAAAAAATTTTTTAATGCTTCTATTTTTGAGCAAGTACTTCCTACATGCTAGCAGTTCTTGTGCCAGAAAATTTATTAACATTGCTGCATTTCACCCTCTTGACAGGCCAGCCAGACATATATTTTCCCCATTTCACAGATGTATCTAGGGGTCAGAGAAATTTGATGAGTCACCCTTTGTCAGAACAGATTATAATGCCTACCCATTGGTTCAATATTTGTTCAGAAGAGTTCTGAATGTTTCAAGTCAAAGAAGGTCATGAGTTGAAATCTCTCTGGGCTGATAAAATAGGCATTACACTAAGGGTTTATATTACGATTTCCAGAGCACTGGAAATTCTTATGCATAAGGTGTTATTTTCTGACATTACGTAGTTTGATTTATTTTTATGGTAAGTCCATTGTAGAGTTTGATACATATTTAAACAAGAAAAAGGAAATTAAATCTTAAAAGATCATTTATATGAGATTAAAGAGGCTATCTTAAATACACATATGTGGATAAGGGAAATGTTAACTAAACTGCATTTCATATCTGAGTCAGATTCCCTTCCTGCTCTTCTCTGTCTGAAAAGTTCTTCAATCACCATTTTCTCACTGAGATAAAAGGCTCACCTTTTCCAGTGGGCCCCACTGCTGCTATCAGTCTAGGGACCAAACAGTTAATTAATTTAAAGATGTCCACGGAAGGCTTGATGTTTAAAAGCTTCAGAGGTAACTGATGGACATGGGCAAAATTTAAAGACATTATTTTTTCATTTTTGTCTAGTCAAGTATGTCCCAGTCTTTCAAAGGTAAACAAAGAAAATGGCACTATTTTTGGCTGCTTACACCTCCCGACTAAATGGTAGCTTGACTCTTTTCAGGGTCCAAATTTGTAGAGTCTTCACTCAAATTTACCCCAACTATTCCTCTTATATCCCATCCCCTTTCCTATTGTTGTCCTTTCTGGCCTAAGGCTAGAAACCTTAGTTTATAGCAAAAGCACTGCATGACCCTCTTAAGCAGAGAAACCTGTGAGCTTTAATCTGTGATGAGAAAGGAAAATCTCACATTTTTACAGGTTTTTGTGAGGACAACTACTACCTACCTCTCATTGGATGTTTTATCTCCATTTTATTAAGTAATGAAACTTATTTTACCATCTAATTATTTTAGCCATGTGATGGTCCTACATAGAATAATGCAATAGAAAGAGTCAACAATAGTAGGAAGAATTTTATTTCCAATCTTTTTTTGTATTTGTATTTTTACTATTATCTATGGTAATGTGTTAAGGACTCAGGGTTATAGAATTATGGCAGAAATGTCAGAATAATGAACTGAAAATAATATTTTTCTTTTTTCTTCTTTGTCTTTGCCATTTGGTTTCCAATTATTTTCAGTGACCAAAAATATTTTTTTTTCCAAGAATGTTAAAGGTCTACATTTAAACCCTTAAGGAAAACCTATAGTAAATTATAAAGAGTAAAATTCTCTACTTATTGTGTTAGTATCAATTATTGTTTTAACTGTGATAATATGGTATATAGATTGGTTCTAAAATAATAAAATAGTCTCTTGAATAGTGGACATCTTCCAGATGCATTTTCTTAGTTCTTCTCTTGCTTTTCTTTGCTGACTTCTATTATTCTGGTATTTTAAATCTTGATGTTAGTTTATTTCAAACAGAAATTTTTCTACTCCTTGCATAACATGCATGTGTGTGTGTGTGTATATATATGAAAATTGGTGTGGGTCAAAGGAGCTTTCTGCATTTCTATAACTATTGATAAAACAGTGTCATCTGAACATAAGGCAGACTCCCTTTTTCTTAGACATTGATTTTTCCTACATATCAACTAGGTCATTCTGAGTGCTCAACTGTTTACACTTGATGTGAAAGAAAGGACCCAAGAATTGAGATATACAGATATCAATCCAAATGCAAGAAGAAATATATGAAAATAAAAGGGAACTATCCAGGACTGTCTTTTTTTTTTTTTACAGTGAAAGCAAATTTAAGGCCTCCCCTTGTATTCCCTTTCTTTTCCCTTCCCTTTTCATATTAGTGCCCTTTTTGGACTCTACCCTTTATAGATCTCCATTTATAATAGCAATAAAAGGGCTAAGATGTTATCATGAAATTTTGCCATTGTGAACTTTTGGATAAGTAAGTGATGTCTAAGCTCTGGCTCTGATGCTATAGTAGACAAGATATTTTAAAAAAAAGATCCAGAGATACATGAGCTAGATTACTCTGCATTTTATTCATTTATTTATTCAAACTCCATTTATTGATGTTTACTATTAAAATTGTGATGAGCAATATGATAGCCACTGGACATATGTGGCTACTTAAACTTAAAATAGTTAAATATAACTAAAATATAAAATGTAGGTATTCAATCACACCAGTTGCTTTTTAAGCGTTAGCCACTGAGACTAGTGGCTACTATAACAGCACAGATATGGAATATTTCCATCATTGCAGAAAGTTCTTTTTTTTAGGTGCTTAATAAATATTTATCAAATAAGTGAATAAATAGTTAACATATACTGTAGCCCTGGGAGATGGGAACTGATTGTTTTATTATTACCTAATTGATATCTATTTATTACCAAAAAATCAGAAAAATGCAGATTTACAAAAGGAGAAAATACTAACCACCTCTAATTCTACTAGCCATACATCACTGCAGTTAACAGCATGTATCTACAGAAGTCCATGTGCTTTTATTTATTTATTTATTTTTCTTTCCAACTTTTATTTTGGGTTCTAGTTGGGGGTACCTGTGCAGGCTTGTTGCATGGGTACACTGCGTGTTGCAAGGGTTTGGTGTACAGATGATTTCATTGCCCAGATAATAAGCATAGTACTTGATAGGTAGTTTTAGATCCTCACCCTCCTCTCATCCTTTACTCTCAAATAGGCCCTGCTGTCTATTGTTCCCTTCTTTACGTCCATGTGTTTAGCTCCCACTAAGAACATGCAGTATTTGGTTTTCCATTCCCATTGCAGAAAGTTCTAGTGGGCCATAGAATTCTAAAAATTTAATGGTGAGTAAGAAAACCTGGTCCTTACCCTAAATTATAGTGATAGACAAAGACTTTTTTTTTTTTAAATCAAAGACAAGGCATGAATACTGTGCTCTATCCTGTAATAAGAAGGAAACAGATAAATGCTGGAGAATGAGAATAATGTGTTGGATGGGAAAACCTTTCTTAGGCAATATTTAAAGTAATAAATAAAAAAGAGGGAGGTACCTATACAAAGGGTATTATTGCACCAGGCCACAGCTATGAAAAACCCCATCCCTTTTTATCTGATCACTGTTGTCTGCCACTTTTCTTCATTAACTTTCTTGGAGAACTGGATCTGATTCATGGTGAGGCTTCAACTATGACATCTCATCTGAAATTTGAATTCTGAACATCAGGCTTCAGGTCTAAGGAATATTATCACTTTTGAGACTTATCTTCCTGACTCCAAAGTCTGTCCTCCTGTTTAGCACATTCAGGGCCAGCAAGGACCTGTATCATGTCTCTGTATTCTCATGAGTGAGTGACCCAAACATATTGGCACTTTAAAAATATTTGTTGAACGAGACAGCAGATGCCCTAGATACTCCTCCATCAGCTTGATGTAACATCCAAAAATGAACCTTGAAAGTCATCATAACCTCTCACATTACTCATTTCCTGGGCACCCACATTCTCTTAGTGTCAAAGGATTAAAACATCAAAGTCTTGCTTGGCTTTTTCCCTCATACTTTCTATCTAATTAGCCATGGAGTCTGTTGATTCTTTCTCTCTGCCACCACTCAGTCCATTTCTGATCACCTCATGCCATCTAATCTTAGTTCCCAGACTCTCTTCCAGTTCTGCATTCAATATCCTTGCACACAAACCTGAGATGGCTTCTCTTCCCCCTACTCAACTTGACATTCCCAACTTCCCAGCTGGGCACAGTGGCTCATGCCTGGAATCCCAGCACTTTGGGAGGCTGAAGCAAGCGGATCACAAGCTCAGGAGTTTGAAACCAGCCTGGCCAATATGGTGAAACTGTGTCTCTACTAAAAATACAAAAATTAGCCAGGCGTGGTGGTGTGTGCCTGTAGTCCCAGCTACTAGGGAGGCTGAGGCAGGAGAATCACTTGAACTTGGGAGGCAGAGGTTGCAGTTAGCTGAGATTGTGCCACTGCACTCCAGCTTGGGCAACAGAGCGAGACTCCATCTCAAAGAAAAAAAAAAGCTTCCCAACATTGCTTTACTTTTCCCTTGCTGACCGTATCTCCCTCCTGCCTGTCCATAGTGTCACCTGATTGCCTCCTCATCTCACTTTCTCATAATAGATACCATGGTCAATTCTGACTTATTTTTACTAACAATATTCCTTACATATAGAAGCCATCCATTCATATAATCAATATTTATTGAAGGCCTACTGTGTTGAAGCACTGTGCTAGAAGCTAGAAACATACAGTGAACCAGACAGACACAATATCTGCTCTCAAAAGCTTGATCCATTCCCTTTCCCTGCTAGTTTTAATCTTACTCAGAGGATTAGGTCTATTTACCTTCGTGAGGTCTTCACTTCCTTTGCTTCCCAGCTCATAGGGAACAACCTATCTCCGAATTTCCTCAGCATTTACTGTTCTTATTTCATATTCTGACATTTGGTTCATTCACTCAACAAACTTTGCATAAAGTACTCTCACTACATGCCAGAGACTGCTATTTTCTTTGATGAATAGAAACTTATAAAATACATAATTTATTACTTTGAACCACTTACAATAGTCACGTAACTGACAATAGTTACAAGCGGTGGCTGTATAACTCTGGATAAGAAGTGCCTGCCACATCAGTACCCGTGCACCTTGAAACCTCTCTACGTGGTTTGTATTTTGGCACTGCCCATGGGCACACCACAGGCAGCAGAGTGAGGATATGAACTGTGTCCATTTGACTCTAAAGTTCAACCTCCTCCTTAACATAGGGATAGTCAGGAATCATACTATCTCTCTGTATTCCCCTCAGTACCTAAAACTCATTGACACTTGAGAAATATTTGTTGGATAAAAGAATTCAGTCTTGTCTTCACAATATCATGGTCCAAACATCAAATGCACTTCTTTCTGGGCATGGAACAAGCAAATGGTTTTCCAGAAGGTGCAGTGTCTAATGAGTGGAGATTTGCTGAGACAGCCACTTCTTACTCTCAATATAGAAATATGGGAACGAGGCAGTTAAAAAATAATATATTTATTTCCAATTGTAGACCATCTGAGTAGGTGAGATCTTGTCATAAAATGATAATAAATTTAGAGATCCTTCTGCACAGAGGCCTGCTTAAAAGGGTAGAGTCAAGAGGTGGAACTCAAACAATCTAAGAGCTTAAAAAGCCTTTTTTTTCTTTGAATGTAAAATTTCACAAAGACTCTTTTGTTCAATAAAATAAATACATAAAGAGCACCTATTGAAAATACACACACACACACACACACACACACTCACACACAAACACACTCTTCTAGGCACTGTGAGAGGGATCAAAGCAAAAAGGAAGAATTATCCACTGGCATTATAGAAGAGATGGCTACAAACAAAAATGCTTCTAATGGAAGTACAAAGGTGATGTGAGGGTATTGTAGAGTGAGAAGTTAATTTTAGCAGAGGAAAGCTTGGATGACTTAATGGACAAGATAGGATTTTAAGTGAGCATTAAATATAGCTAACTATTGAAGGCAAACATTCCATGAAAAGGCATGTCAGGTAGAGAAAACAGCTAGAACAGAAGCTAGAGCAATAGGATTCAGGAAAGAAACAAAGTGCTTTGGAAAACACACCTGCAAAGGTCAAGAGAGGATCCACTGAGGAATGCACTGGATTTTAGAGCCAGGAGATGGGATGATGTTTTTTGTGGAGAGGGTGAGATAGCTCCCCGCCCACACTTTGAAATTGGAGAGCCAAAACCCACAATGATGTAAGATGGGATAACGCTGATGGAGAATGAAGGCAGAGTGTTCTTTGTGTTGAGGGGATAGAAAAGCTTCGAAACCTCCCTAATTACAAAGTTAAAGCATGGAGGGCCAAACTCCCAGGATAGCAGCATATTTAATGTGCTCCTAGCATGCTTTATCATTATTGTTGTTAGTATTAAACTGTGACGAGCATTTTCCAAAGTAATTTCTTAGTTCTTTTCCATTTAAACTTTCCCATTATTTTCTACATTTCCTTCCAGCACTCATAAAACTGTGAAAGATGGGCTTTATTGTATTAATTCATATTTTAATTGCATTTTACACTTTCTAAATGATTTACAACCACTAATACTTTGTGATGAATAAGTAGTCATTTGTAACCACTATTTATTTTCAGCAACACATGACAAAATCAGAGTGTGGAGATATTTTTGCATTGAACCAAAAGGTTCTTTCCACAGAAACCTCTTTATGAAAGCAAAGCAACAAGATGCCAGAATGCAAATCAAGTTTTCTCTCCGTTAAGAAGTTAAGGATATGACATAGTGCTTGGTTGCCTCTTGCACTAACTAGTGATTTGACCAGGACGATGTGAGAGAGAGAAGAATTGGTCTCATTGTTCTTTAAGATCTCACTTTTCTCTAAAACGGTTTCCTAGAATATATAAAAATACTCAAGGTTTGAAATTCCATTTTATATCATAATACCACATATTTTCTTACTTTACATAATGTTTTTGCATTGTCTTGTGTTAACTTTACTGAAAGATGCTTACAAAATGTGAAAGCAGCAGCACCTCATATTTCAAGGCAGAGAGATGTAAATGTTCATGGTGTAGTGTGAAAGTCAACATGAACTTGACTTAAACCTCTTACAATAAAGTAAGACCATTGACTTAGTAAAACCCCAGTTTGTATCTGTAATCCACCACTTAACTAGCTTTGCAACTTGGGCAAGATACATAAGCATTTTAGGGCTGTTTCATCATCTATAAAATGGGGATAATAATAAGTGTGAAGGGTGAAGATTGATTAAATTAATTGAAATAAAATATGCAAATTAAGCACAGTATTTTCATTTGTAATAAGAATTCTACTACTACCTGCTATCCTACAAAAATGAATTAGGCATCGTCCCAGCCTTTAAGAAAAACAGCTTGGAAAGGGAGATGGGCACATTAACAGGTACAGGAAAGAAAAGTGTTATTATCTTGAAAGCAGCGCCGAGAAAAGACTGGGAATTTAGAAGTGACATTTGCATGTTTTCTATTTAGTGTTTGTGCCATTGACCTTGAATTAGTGGCCTAAGGGCCTATGCTTGGACAGCTTTGTATCGTTTCTTGCTTCTTGTTCACAAGATGCACGTGAGAAGATACTCCCTGGAGCATGCTTGAGGGTTAGAGTGTGAAAGCAACTTCTCCTTTAACTTCCCTGTAGTGAGGCTCTGCTATATTTCAGCAGGTGGTGAGGGCAGTGGGATTTGGAGGAGCCCAGGCCATGACTTCCCGGCTTTTACAAGGCCCAAACGCTCCACCATTAACAAAAGATAGTTCTTTGGAATGAGGTGTTGTATCTCTAAGAATCTCTTCTCATCATAAAAATATGCTATTCCCTTGATAAGACAGAAAAGGCATACCATTGTTTAAGCAACGGTTTGTGTGTGTGTGGCAGGGGAGGGAGGGAGAGACTCAGTTTTTTAAAGTGTATATATCACCTTGCTAAAAACATTCTAACTTCAAAAATGTTAAGATGCCTGACATAAATATGCATCTAACCATTGAAGTATAATACATTATAGAGAAGCATAGGACATACTGCACTTATGTCAGAGTAACTCAAAAACCCATTTGTTCATATATCCCTTCATTCAACAACTATTCATTGAGTGTTTGGCATACAATTTTCTGGGCTACAAATGAGGCAGCTTATGTAAACCAGAGCTCTGAATTTAGACAGAGACATGCAGTGACAATGTGGTAAGTGCTGATCAAGACAGATACAAGGGGCTGCTACAACACCAAGGATGTGGCGATTAATTGACTGGGGAGGACTTTGGAAATATTTTGAGAAAAACAAATGGTTATTGAAAGGTCAGTGGGGAATCTTTGTCATACTTCCATCTATTCAGAGTAAAACCAAGAAAACCAAGTGATGAGGACTAGGACTGCAGCCCTGCTCTGGGAATCGTATGTGGTGGCCTCCTTTCCAGAATCTGGCTGCCGTGATAATCATTTAAATCATTCTGACTGCAAAGCTTTGCTCTTGTGCTCATGCCTACTTTCTTCTATTTCAGCTCTCAATACTTAGACTCTCCTTTTCAGACACCATTTGGGAAACATTGTTCCCTGGTTCAACCTCAGCTTTTCTCTATAGTTACCTTTCTGGCCTTTATTTTCTAACTCCACTCACTATATCTACAGGTAGAAACCACACTTGCTTTCTGCCTTATGTTGAATCAAGCCAGAACCACTCCTCTTCCTTGTGAAAGAAGAAAGCAGAAGATCTGGAACACTTCTGTTTGGAGGGTGGCAGGTGGAGAAGATGGGAGGAAAGTATCCTGGGCAAACAGAAGAATATTGTTCTTTCTCACTGGGCAGAGAGCTTCAGGAATTTATACTTTGCTTGATCCATAATAATGTGGATAGGATGGGCATGCCTAACTTATAGAATATAGTGAGATTGGAACGAAGGAGAGCATGTAAATATATTTCACACATAGTAAATATTCAATATATTGTTTTTATTCCCATGCCGATTTGCTAAGCAGCTTCTGTCAAGTATGTTCTGCTTGCTCCCAAGAGAAACCACAGGAAATTCCTTCCACAAATGTGTTTGCCAGAACATTACCTAGATAACAAGACAAATGGCACTTGAAAACTAACTGATGATTTTGACTTAACTACCACCTCCTGCCTCTCTCAACATATGCCCAGACAAGGGTTTAACCATGAGGCTCGTTTTCACAGTCTCATGCTCTGTGGGGAGCTGGTGCACTATTCTGTTGCATAAAATCTTTTAGGACTGAGAATTCCTACTGAAAAGTGTGTGTGTGTGTGTGTGTGTGTGAGAGAGAGAGAGTCACAATCCACAGGTAGAGTACTATGGTGAAGGGTAGCCAGAGAGGGAGAGAGGTTAAGGATGATGCTGATAACTATCAAACTTTCTGCGTAGTTTGGGTCAGAACTAAATAGTATATGTGGTAGTTGGCTACTAGCTATAATTTCAGAAAGTTTTCTTTGGGATTTTTGGGAATGACACATGTATTCTGCTTGAATAGAAATAACCTTATTTCATTTTAAGTCAAAGAATAATTAAATAATCAATCTCTTGGGTTTGAGGAAGGGGCATCTGAATTCAATTAATATAACTATCATTGATGTCTGATTCACTCTTGAGCATCCCAAACAATTGGATATTCCCTCTTGATAAAAAATATTTTATCTTTCTAAGACTTTGAGAAAATATGAGAATATATTACATTGCATCTGATTCAGCTGACTTGATGTTTCCATCCATTTATCTTAGATTTCCTTTCTGTAGTCATGAGAACACATCTTTGTCATCTTGTATAAAAACAATGTAGTTACATAAGCTGTCAGTTTATCAACATCTTTCAAGTGGCTCTTTGGGATGGGATGGGGTAGAGTATGAAAACTTCATGCAAACTCAAAGTTAATTCACCCATTACAGCATATGCAGTATGTCTATAATAAATTAAAGATACTGATTAATTATAAAATTAGTCTCATTATAAAAGCATAATTCTATACACATAGAACAGATTCACAAGGGAAGTGGAAATGTCATCTTTGATGGAACCATCATGAAAGATCCTGAATCAAAAAAAAACTATTTGTGAGCCATTGAAATTCTAAGAATTTCCAAGTTGAGTTTACTTCTTTGGCTTATAGATTCTGTAACATCAGATTTACGATCTTTGCCCAAATTTGGAAGTAGCTAATGGCAACTGAATTGTATAAGCTGCTCCCTATTGACTATATATGTCCATTTTGAATGTCTTTATCTCCAAATCTCTGTGACAAGTTAGGTACCTTTCCTAAATAATTCCCTATGCAGAGGTATGTATTAAAAATAGCTTGTCAAATTGACTAAGAGGGAAACTCAGTGTTGCCTGGTCCATCTCCCTACACAGACACATTTTGACACAGTGTATTTGAGTGCTAATAATGACATTAGAAGATGTTGGAAAGAGATCTAATTCAGCATGCAGAAGTGACTTTGCTGTCATCTCCTATTTTCTGCACAATTGACAGCAGATACTTGGGGCTGAATTTTTATTTCAGGTCAAATTTCCAAGGCATGAGGCTGTCTGTTAGGAACAGATAAGACCAAAACCAATACGAGAGCACTTGTTGGAAGTGTCAGTGGTGCTGAGAATTTGAAAGGGATGCTTCAGTTTTCTGTTTAGGACATGACATAACAACATATGTTTTAGCAGCAAGAAAAACCAACCAGCAGCTCCCTGTCACTTTTCTATGGTTCCTACTGGGCAGATTTCAGAAGAGAAGTCAGATTTCTTTGGGAGAAGAGATGATTTTTTAAAAAAAGCACATAGCCTCTTTTGTCATATTATTTCCGCCTATCCAATACTGCCTAGAATATTTCAAACAAATGCAACTAACCAGTATTTTTTTGTAGCACAAAGACCAATAAGCCCTAGTATATGACTTTTATAGCCAAAGAACAAATAGAGCTGCATAACCGTATCTTATTAAAAAAGTTGGAAATCAGTGAAATTGAGGGTTTATAAAATCATTCAGATGTGTTGACCTACTGAATTAAATGGGAAAACTCAGGTGTGTTTTAAAAGTTTCTTTGTAAATGTTCTGGGTTAGACTCTAGATAATTGAAATTCTCCTGGCTGACAAGTATGGGTCCTGCTCCTTTCAGCTTGAACATGCCAAGTTAATATTCACCCAATCAAGCTAGAGTTAGCGTCACTATTTTATTGCTAAGAGCTATTGATGCCTGGATAATCTTTTGTCACTTTAGCTTTACATTTGAACTACTTCCACAAAAGTCAAGGGTTTGTTGCATCAATGGAACAAAAGCTTCAACATCAAAGTTAAAATTTTGAACATGTTCACAATCCTAAACTTGACAAAACTCTCTTTTCTGAACAGAATTCATTGTATGCAAAGGTATCCTGTATTTCTTATACACCCCCTGAACTAGAATGCAAGCATAATTTCTCTTCTACTTTTCTGTGCCTGCTTTTATTTTATTAGTATTACTATTTAAACATTTCCTGTGGCATTTGAATTAAAATTTGTCATTTTATTTTTTCTCTTCAAGGAGAAGTGATTTAAAACCCAACCATGCACATAAAGATATTATTTGATGTATTACCTTCAAACATTCGTCATCATAGATGGTTTGTTCTTTGAAATAGAACCCTTGGGGAACCCTAAATTCCAAACCTGAAACTACCTTAGAGCAGACTCAATTTGTAATTTGTAACAAAAGTGAACCCTCCTGGACTCATTAATCTCAGGAGACTCATGTCTCATATTGTTCTCATTTTCCAGCAGTCTGGCCTCCGGGTTGAGCACTTTACTTCTTTTTGCATTTCTTCTGTGTAGCTGGATTTCTTTTCAATATTCAACATAAACAGTAGGTTTTACAACATTATTGCCACAAGGTCTTTCTATGAATAGCTCTCTTTCAAGAGTTCGTGAAATTGTCATTCCTTTAGTCTATATTTATTCAACTTGCATAAGGTAAAACTATAAAGCTATGGGCCTTTTTTTCTTTTAAACAGGCAGCACTTTTCCTATAACCAAGTATTGCCTTTTAAAAATAGTCTCTTTGGGAAGTCTTTGGGAAGCTATGTACCAATTCCAGCAATTCTGCCATTGCCCAAACTTTTCAGGAAACTTCTATATTTGAATTGCCTTTTGTGCCAGGGTGCAATTTTTAAGAAAATATTTCATTGTTGTTTAAATTATCAACACATTACTTAATAGTCACTTACCATTGTTTGCCCATAACACTATTATCCTCTTTTTAAATTATCTGGTTGTTAAGAATTAACTGCCAAATGACTATTCATTCCTAAACAGTAAAACCTGCCATCAAAGGAAGAATGTAATCTTTTGGATAGTTAAAAGATGAGTCCTCATCTCTAGATGCAGTTCTGAGAAAGAACATCCCGAATGATTTTTATCTGTGAGATCACCACCGGAATAAGTGTATTGCCTCTGATGGTCCTTTGTGGATGCAAAATTGTGTAAATTATTTAGATAAGCTTTTTATATTCATTTAATAACATGACTTGCATTTTATGCACAATACAATATTTTTTCCCTTGGCTAATAATTTCTATTTCACTTTCCAGTGAGCACTCAGAGATCTCTATCAGGGCATTACAAGTTACCTAGTTTTCTTAGTCTCATTGCAATTGTTTTCCATAAACCAGCTGCTCCCCAGTAGGTCCAGATGAACATGAACACACACACACACACACACACACACACACACACACACACACACACACACACACACACACACACACACACACACACACACACACACACACATTGTGACACTCGTTTTATTTATCAAGACACACTGTAAAGGGTTTTTACC
>CAUYQU010059419.1:0-130573 GCA_963574635.1 Cheracebus regulus
AATGTGACTGATCCTAAAAAAAAAAAAAAAAAAAAAAAAAAAGCAACAAAGGTGCTCATGAGACAAAGTTTTTGCTGCTGTGGTTGATTCTGGGGTTGTAACTGGTGATCATCATGTCGCTCTTCCATCGCCGAGCGGTTCTACATTCTCCTCACACTCAGCCAGCACTTCTGCTGCATTTTGCTTGCCTGGTGGGACGGATCAAGCCATTATCCCTGAGAGGCTGAGCCCCTGGCTCCTGTGACTTGTCAGGCCATTGATTGAGACAGTTGCCCGTTCATGCTTAGCCCTGGGCACAGAAGCACCAAGCAGCACCCGCAGTGGATCTCCTGAATTCAAGACCTGTTCCTTTCTGCCCCCATGACGTAGCAGATATCCTAACTGCTCATGGAATCGGGTCGATTTCCCCACTTGATTTAGTAATTTCTTTCTTTGCCTGCTGGTACGCCAGCATGAGAACCCCAAAATGACTAGGGAGCAGCCCTCATTTTAGGATTAGAGGAATCCTTACTATGTCTCCTGCTTCAGGTGTCCCACCACCCTGGAACCAGGTTCATCAGACCCTAAAGGGGCAGGGACAAAAGGCATGAATTCCTCCAGCGGGTCACTGGGAATCGTGCTGAGAAGGGCTGCCTCTTCCGCTAAGCCTTGGTCTTCAGAGCCATGTATATAAGTCACTGGGGATGCAACACCATAAAGTAGTCATTAGTTCCAACAGTATGCTGCATCTTGACTGGTGTTTCAACCCTGTGGATGTTATTACCAAGCTAGTGCTTAGCTGAAGCTTCATGAGGTCATCCCAAAGCTCTGTCAGATTGGCAGCTTCTGAGAGATGGATATATGGCAGGACTGCCGGGTCCTGTGGTTGTGTGCTGACTGCTACACCTCTCTTGCTGCAAGGTGCATCTTTGGGCTCACAGTGAAATACTGCAAGCTCACATGTAGTAAATCAGGTACTCTCTGAGCCCTTGGACAGTAGCTCTATTCAAGACACTGCAAGTCCGAAAGGCAAAGACTTTCCTAGAGTATGTGTCAGTGCAGTAAGAACAAAACACATCTTCCAGGGTGAGGAATTCCAACGTCATCCACTTGCCACAAAGTGGTTGTGTGGTTTCCTTGTGGGCTGGTGTCAAACTGAGAGCTCAGCATTGGTAATGAGGGACCATAAGAGTCTCTGGAAATAGTTAGACCATCCTCAGTAAGAAGAAGCCCCTGCTGTTTGGCTCATGGCCGCCTTACCTGTTATCAAAGCTTCATTCACTGGGTGGCTAAGGGCAGCAGCGGGATGACATCCTCAGGACCCTGTTTACCCGGTTGTTCAGTGCCTGCTCTGTGGGGATGCTCTCCAGTGGGCACTGAGAATGAGCCACATAGTGTTTCCTCATTTTGCAATCTTTCTCTTTCCAGTTAAGCCAATCATAACCAGCTAAGCCAATCTCCACTGCTTGGACGCATGTGACTGTCATAACCTCAGGGCCCTTCTCCCACCACATCATGTTGGGGATCAGTTCCAGTGTTCAAGGCCCTCTCCAATGGGAAGATTTCCCTTCACTGCTGACTTTCAGGGCTGGCCTTGCATCAGGCTATTGGGAGATAATAGTACATTTTTGGGTTCAACCAGAATATGGAGTTGACTTATCTGTAAAGTAGGCCCAAAGTTTTCCATCAGCTGGTGATAGAGTACTTCCTAAAACCATGAGCTGAAGGGAACACATTGGTGCAACATAAGTAGGTGACATGAGATCTGCGTCACCTGTTTGTGTCCTCTAGACTTACTAGGGACTGATCTTGAATGTGCCATTTTCATTAAATGGTGGGATTCTCCAGTGTCCACACAACTTATCACTTGGCAGGTCTGAACATACCCAGAGCATGGTGGACAGCTCTGGTGTCACTGTTCCTTGAAATCCCATGGTCAGGTGATTAGTCCCCACTAGAGCCCAATAGCATGCCCAGGTCTGCCCTTTGAATGGTGAGGGTTTTTGTTTGGTTTGCTTTTTCTACAGATAGTTCAGTCTTGCTCTAGAATCCTAGGGTTTTGTTCTGTAACTCCCCTGCTTAATCCCAGCAAGACTCCACACAACATTGTCATCTACCCCAGATATTGCTAGCATCCTGGAATCTGCCAGGTCTTAAGGTACCAAATATGAAGCCTCTACCTTAAAGATGGGATGTTCAAGGTTTAATGATTTCTTCTTTATCTTGGAAGAAATATCTCAATATGCCCCATACCACTGGACCTTTAAAACCTTTTCTGATGTGGCAGGCTTCTGAGTCTTTGTAGGGCTTATCTCCATGCCCTGGTGCACATATCTTACCAGGACTTCTGAGTACTTGCCACTTCCTGCTCATTTGAATTGTTATTATGATGCTATCGGTATAATAGACTGGTCTGATGTTCTGTGGAATGTTTAGAAAAAGATGGTTCCTTTGAACTGTGTGGTGACAGAGAGCAGAAGACTTAAATAGATCTGGGCAAAACCATTCATATATATAGCTATGCATGCTGAGTGAATGCAAACGTGTTCTGATCTTCCTTGAGAGGAACTGAAAAAAATGTATTCATCAGATTGTAAACCACATGGTAAGTGTTGGAGGCTGTGCACATCTGTGCTGCCAAAGATGTCTGGCAAAAGACTTGCAATTGAGGCTACTGCTTGGTTACGTTTATAGTCGTCCATTGTTATCTTCCAGGAGTCATCTAATTTTGCTGGTGGATTATATGGAGATCTGATGGGGACCATGACCCTGCATCCTTTAAGTCTTTGAAGGTGAAACCATACTACTCTTTTTCATTCCATCTAGGATGTAGTATTGTTTTACTCTCTTGGCCCAGTGAGTGTGTGTTTATGTGTATGTATGTGCATTTCAGTGTGTGAAGGTAGGTATGGATGTGAGTATGGGAATGTCTTAGTCTGTTTGGTGCTACTAGAACAAAATAGCACAGATGGGGTAATTTCTAAAGAAGAAAAATTTATTCTCTCACAGTTCTGGAGTCTGAGAAGTCCAAGACCAAGGCACTGGCGGCTGATGAGGCTTTTCTTGCTGCATCCATACGTGGCAGAAGGCAGAAGGGCAAAAAGAGGACAAATGCTGTGTCCCCACATGGTAAAAGAGCAGAAGAGAAAATCCACTTCACCAGCAAAATTAGATGACTCCTGGCCCTTTAAGATGCACTGATGCATTCATAGGGGTGGCACTGTCATGACTTGAACACCTCCCAAAAGATCACACCTCCCAATACTGTTGGATTAAAGATTAAGTTTCAGTGTGCAATTTGGAGGGGACAAAAGCATTCAAACTATAGCAGTGGGAAGAGTGTGTATGTGTGTGTGTGGGTGTGGGTGTGAGTGTAGGTGTGTTTGTGTGTGAGAGTATGTGTGTGTGACTGTGTGGGTGTATGTTGGTGGCAGGAGAGGTGGGGAGGCTTCCACTTGGCCTTCTCTACTCTGATAAATACTACACAGGCCAGGGAGCCAATGTGAGAGGCCTGCCAACTTCTAGGTGCATTCATCCAGATTCTGCATACAAGGACCTGAGAAATGACCACAGAGTGAGGCTGTAAACCCCCTGGACCATCTAGGAAGTGAACATCTACTGGGAGTCTATTGATTAAATGACATTTCTATGCTTCCCACTCAAATAGGATGGTGTTTTGGGTCCCTTGGTATCAGTTTCAATCCATGCAGATCCTGTATCCAGCAGCCTTTGAAATTTCTGGGCATTATCTTTTTCCCAGTATACAGTTACTCTGATAAATAACCATGTGTCCATTTAGGGTATGAATGGGAGTAATGGTACTGTACATATTTTCTGTGGCATTTCCAGTGTCCTTTATCAAAGGGGCCATGGTCTCTTCTTTCCTCGATGGGCTGTGAGTCCAAGAACTGTCTTAGATCTGGAAACTGGATGAAGGATTTTAATGTTCTATTCTAGCCACTGTCATCAGCCTTCCCTCATCCCCTCTTGATCATTTTAGGTTATATAAGCCAAGCAACACCTTTGTGGTCAAGGAACATGTATCTCACCTCTGGAAACATGGAGGATTACTGGCCCTGCCACCTGGTTGTCATTCCACCCTTGCTGTCTATCATGTAATTGCATTCACTTTGCTTCTGACGTGGTCCTGGCTATTCTAGAATCCTAGTCCCATTGACATTTGACATCTCCCACTGCTTTCCCTGGCTTCAGACAATAGTCACCTCTGAACTGCTGATTACAGTGCCCCATTTCTTTCTTCCTTTATTGAAAGCAATGGCCTCCAGGCCTTCCTGGAGAACATAATTAGTTAGCATGTTCCCTGGTCTAACACAGTAAATTCAGTTCAACAAGATGCCTCTCTGAGCCTTTTGTTCCCTTCTTCAATACCCTGCTGAGGCAGTTCTGGCATTTCCACCTCATATACTATAGGCTGTTATTGTTTCCAAGCTTCAAGGAGCCATGCCAGCAGTGCATTAGGATTGGCTCTGAATGTCTTTGCCAGGGCATTCAATACTGAGTCATGGAAAAGGGTTCTCATGTCAATGAACTGTCCACAACCTAACCTTGTATTCCACCCATCAGTCCAGCACACTCAAGATTAATTCCCAGGCATATTCTCCAAGTTCCTCCTGGATTTGCAGCAGCCTCTTCTTCTTTTTTTTGAATAATCTGTTTCCTTCCATAAGAAGTG
Organism: Cheracebus regulus; assembly: GCA_963574635.1. NCBI lineage: Eukaryota > Metazoa > Chordata > Mammalia > Primates > Pitheciidae > Cheracebus > Cheracebus regulus. The sequence continues at coordinate 4,673 of CAUYQU010059419.1, forward strand.
AAGCATTTCTCTAGTCAAGTCATGCTGAGGCTTGTTCCTAGATATTGATTTAGAAACAACAAGAGGAAGTGTAGGCAGCCCTGGAGGACAGTAAGCATCATTTTCTGAGTTATTAGCTTTTAGTGAGGCTTTTTCATGGATCCAGACCAATAAACAGTGTCTCCTCTGCATGGGGGAGGTGGTATTTCTGTTGGCCCAAGGGGTTTGGGGAATCTGAGACTTCAAGGTTCTCAAGTGCTTCAATCTAAATGTCTTTATCACAGGTCTCAGGATCCCATTCATTTCCCATGGAGGCTGTCCCGTGAGCATTGAAGGCTATGAATGCAGCTTCCTTTGCACCTCTGTCATCCTGTTAGCGATACATGGAGCCCAATTTCTGTTCAGTCTGCCTCTCAGCTGGAGGAGACGAGGTTTTCTTTAATATGCTCCTGGAGACCTTCTGAATTTTAAGTTGATAGCTCCGTTGAACTGAGCCTATCATATTTTTCCTTCAAAACTTTTGGGGCAGTTAACAACACTTAACTAACTTCACAATAGTCGTAACTGAAATTACTCCCATTGTTTTCAAGTCCAGGCCAATGCTTCTCAGACAATCTGTTGTAAAGGAATCGTTTAAGAAATATTTTGAGGACTGATGAATTTCAAGAAAAATAAAATAAATAGGACATATGGCTAGGCACAGTGACTCATGCCTGTACTCCCAGCGTCTTTGAAGGCTAAGGTAGGAGGATCACTTGAGGCCAGGAGTCTGAGACCAACCGGGGCAGCATAGTGACACCTTGTCTCTAGAAAAAGTTTTAGCCAGGCTTGGCAATGTGTTCCTGTAGTCCTAGCTACTCAGGAAGGTGATATGAGAGAATCAGTTGAGCCCAGGAGTTGGAGGTCACAGTGAGCTATGATGGTACCACTGTACTCCAGCCTGGGTGACAGAGTGAGACATTACCTCTAAAAAAAAAAAAACTGAAGAAAGCCCATGGACCACACTTTGAGTAACACTGTGCTAGATCTACCGTATAAGCCACTGCATCTCCTTCCACTCGGACTCCATCTCAGTGCGTTTCACCACAGGTGAGCATTTTAGTAATTGTGATGCTATGGCATGCCAGGTTGTCTCCACTCCATCCCACTTATCACCAGCACTCTGGTCCTTGTTAGCATCTGGTTGGCATGTGGTCCTATTCTAGCAGCTTACGCTGAGGATCTGCTTCCTACTCTTATTCTGCCACCAAATATCTTAGATTGGGTTCTCCCAGAAGCATTTCCTGAGCCAAGTAGATGAATGCATGTGGTTTACTTAGGAGGTGATCCTTGGAAACACAGTAGGTAAGTGGGGAAGTGAGATGAGGAAGGAAGAAAGCTGAAAATGACATATTATTGTATAAGTTACCACCATGTGAATCTGAGCTCAATTCTACTGGGAAGCTGGAAATAGATTAGAACATTCCACAGACTTATTTTACCCAAGGATTATTGGCTGATGGCTGCTTCAAGCACATTGACTCTCAGCATTTCCTGTGGATTTTCGGACTGAAAGAAATCTCTCAGGCAGGGAGGTATATGTGCTTGCAGCAGGATACCACTGGCACATACCAGTATAGGGATATGACAGGTCATTGGCAGCATCTGCCATGGAGAGGTACCAGAGGTCCATTCAAAGAGGGAGAAGCAGGAGGTCCATCCTAGGCACATGCCAGGGCAGGGTGGAAGCTGGAAATGAAAGCTAGCCCATGTCAGTCACTGAGAAAATGAATGAAGGGTACAGGGAAGAGGAGAGTGTGATGTAAAAAAAAAAACGTGGTGCAGTCCAGGTTTGTTTGTGACCAAAGATTTTTGCAACTGGAGGGTAGTATCTTACTGCTCAGGGTGGAACGGGACCATGTGATGTGTTACAGACTAGGAATGGGCAGGGCTGTCTGCCTCCTAAAGAGTGAGGTGGAGCCAGGCTCTACAGCCTTTTGAGAGTTAACCTAATCAAGTGGTTTTTTTTTTTTAAGAGATGGGGTCTTGCTATGTTGCCCAGGCAGGAAAATAACTCCTGAGCTCAAGTGATCCTTCTGCCTTGGCTTCCCAAGTAGCTTCAGCAACAGGTGTGAACCACTGTGCCTGGCAGCCAAGTGACTTTTGACTTGTCTGAGAACCCCACCATCCTACAGAGGTGTGTCCAAGGCATGGGGTGGGTGGAGGGCATGGGCTGCGTAGCCCCCTTCTGGCTTCAAACACAGCGTCTTTAGTGGTTACTGTCTTCTGATCAAATTTGGTTTGAAATGTTGTTTCTGCTTCCAAAAGACTGTCTGAAAACCACTGATCTAATCTGTGGAGTTCTCATTTATCTAATTTGGGGTGAATCCATTTGGCATGTCAGAAGTTCAGGCTTTGGGGCAGCCAATACCCTGTGTTGGAGGCCCTGGCACGTGGAGAATGTGCCCAGGTCTTCCTGAGAGTAATTGTGTCTTCAGATGCAACCTGCAGGGTTTGTAAGAAAAAATAAATAAAAAGAAAGTAGTGGTGTCACTTCAAACTTCTGTTTCTTCCATTCTGTCTCTGTAAACCCAGAGTGGGCAGGAACATTCTCTAGTGGTCGACATGCATCTCCTGCAATAACACCTAGTTACCTCGGAAAGTAATCTTGCAGTAGGTACACAGGAAGTCCTGGGCAAAGGTGCCAATCAATTTCCAAGTCCGAGGGATTTCAGGGGGCCCCTTATCTTCCTTCTCTCCAAAACCTAGCTTTCCCTACTCTCTCTTTTCACAAGAAGCTTGCATTTGGGCCTGGCAGACACAGGCTTCTTCCTCATGGCCTTTGCGCACCTAGCACCTTGGACAGGGACAGGCGAGGCCATTTCCAAGACTATTTGTCTCAGGAGAACAATTTCCTCTTTGCTCTGTGCTTGTCAGCAGAGCTCTTAAATTTCGAGGACAGTTGGATGAAATTGGATGTAGCCAATTTGCATCTTCAAATCGGTCTTGTACACATGGGTGCGTGCACTCATGTCCCTGGGGACTTGAGGGGAATGGTGTTTGACAGCTCACAAGCCATGAGATGACAGTTGTCTCTTCTTTGTCTTTGAACCTGGGCCTATGTATCCTTGTGCCTCAGTTTCCTTCTAGGAAAATAGGGGTGGTGGGCTGAGTGATCTCTGAGGTCTCTTTTAGCTTTAGTGTTCGATGGTTTTATGGCTGTGAGGAAAGATGATGGTAAGAAAACCTATGGTCCACGTTCCACTGTGTAGCTGAACTGCAGCTCTAGTAGGGAGAGTCAAACTGTTCTTTGCACAGTCTTGGTTTCAGACCCAGGCTCAGTGTTTAAACATCTTCATGGTAAGCAGGCCTGGAAGTATGGAGGGTGAAGGGGAGGCTGCTGTACGCTCAGGATGACCTCCTGCAGCCTCTGCATAGCTGGGATTGGCCATGGGCAATGCAGAAGATTATTGCATCTCTTAGAGCCTCAGTTGCCTCACCTACAAAGAGAGGCTAAAAGGAAACCATTCTACTCTGGTTGAGAAGAATAACCAAGAAGTGACTGAGATGTCATAGGCACTTACAGTGTTAGCTTCCTGATCTTTTTCCCTTTTACTTGGGTCCAGATCTGGAGGGGTACATTTGAGTAAGAGCCCTCCATGGGTAGATTATTCTCACTCCTTCATCTTTATCTCCTACAGCTCCCAAAGCTCAAGGACTTTTCTCCCCCTGCAATTGTCCTCTTTCTCTCCTGCACCATTAATTTTTACCTCTCTACTCTCTGTTAGAGTGTTCTCATCAGAATACAAACATGCCATAATATCTTCAATCTTAAAAAACATCTCCTTTGACCCCCACGTCCCTCTTCAATTACTGTTCAATTTCTCTGCTTGCTTTGACAGCAAAACTTGTCAATACTTCCTGCATCCACTTTCTCACTTCTAATTCTCCCGTGAACCCATTCACATCAAGTTTTCATTCCTACCACCTCACTGAAATAGCTCCTAGCAAGGTTGCCTATTACTAATTTCGGTGGTCAACTCAGAGTCCTCCTGTTGACATGCTGGCCGTACTTGTCACAGCTAATCACTGTATTTCTTGAAAGACTTTCTTCCCTTGGCTCACTGTGGTTCTTTAATAGCCGTCTTTCCTGGTTTTCCCTTATCTTCCTTATTTTTTAATGCTGGAGTTCTCCAGAGCGCTCAGTTCTAATACCTCTTCTCTAGGTTCCTCCCCAAATTTTCATCTCCAGCCCCACCTCTGACTTCCCTCTCCCAACTACAGACTGATATATCCGGCTCGCCCAGTGTTGCTGCTTGATTGTCTATCAGGCATCTTGAATTCACCATAGACAAATATGAGTGCGTCTTAGAAACTGACAACACACACTTCCTCATCTTTGTCATGAGAAAATTATTTTTTTCCAGATGTCCAGACCCAAAAAAATCTAAGAATCATTTTTGACTTCTCTCTTCTTCTCCCTTTCTACATGCAACCTGTCAAAAAAATGAGGCAGCTCTACCTTTGAAATAATCCTGTGTCTTTCCCCTTCTCCTGACCTCCACCGTAGTCATTTGGAGCAGGTCACCATGATCTGTTGCCTAACAATTACAACAGTCCACTAACTGGTTTCCTTGCTTCCATCCTTCCTTCTTATAATGTAGAATGATAGGGTTTAGATGTGAATTTTAAAACATAAATGCTATCATGTCATAACTGTGCAAAACAATCCACGCCATTCTCATCTCTTTCAAGATAAGTTTTTTTTTTCTCAAAAACTGATAACTATTTGATGCAACGTAAATGAATAGTATATTGAAAACAGCATTGGATATACTATTGTAATGTAAGTTATGTATTCCCAGTGTTTATCGGTTGGGAACCTCTATGCCAGGAATAAAAATTGGTGGCCTTTGGGTCCAAATTCAGACTACAAATATGTTTTGTTTGGCTTAAATATTGTGGTTGCTATATTGTTTTGGCTGCTGTTTTGACTTTAATATGTTTAGTCAGCATTTAGCTACAGACTCTACTATAGTCTCTTATTTTATACGAGTATTATGTTACTGGCCATCCCATACATATTTGAGATTTTATTCCATATATATTTCTATTTTTTTTTCTTCTGCAAGGAAATATTGCATTTTCTTTTTTTTCAACGTTATTTATTCATTTATTTACTTTAAGTTCTGGGGTACATGTGCTGAATGTGCAGGTTTGTTACATAGGCATACATGTGCCATGGTGGTTTGCTGCACCCATTAACCCATCATCTAGGTTTTAAGCCCCACATGCATTAGGTATTTGTCCTAATGCTCTCCCTCCCCTTGCCCCCCACCCCCCGACAGGCCCCAGTGTGTGATGTTCCCTTCCCTGTGTCCACATGTTCTCATTGTTCCCACATAGCATATGAGAATATGCGGTGTTTGATTTTCTGTTCCTGTGTTACTTTGCTGAGGATCATGGTTTCCAGCTTCATCCATGTCCCTGCAAAGGACATTAACTCATTCTTTTTCATGGCTGCATAGTATTCCATGGTGTATATGTGCCACATTTGCTTTATCCAGTCTATCCCTGTGATAACTTTTCTGACACCTCCTGCTTAAAGCCCAAAACGTCAGAAGGATCATGAGGCCCTGCTTTCACAGTCTGTATTCATACTGAAAATCAAGATCAAGTGAGCTTTTGCCCTTCTGCTCCATGGGAGGTTTCTGTCCTTCCTAAGCTCACCTTAGGACACCTGCATTACCATTTGACAGGTGTACCACCCCAGTCAAACTCCTCATCTGACACTGTGCCCGGAGTGGGCCGCGCCTGGCTGATGTGCAGCTGGGGTGCTTGGCTCCAGAAACAAGAGTCGCTTGGGGCTCGTCTCCCTGCCTCACCGGGTCGGTGAAAAAACATTATGTTCTACATGATCTGGGCCTTCTCTACCTCTCTGACCTCCTTTGCCCTTTGTTCACTATCTTGCAGCCACATCATACTCTAATATGCCCAGCACACTCCCAGTCAAGGGCCTTTGCATCTCCTCTTCTCTCTACCTGAAATGTTCTACTCCAACGATAGTCACAGTGTTCACTCCTTCACTTCATTTGGGTCTACACCAATGGTACCTTCCTAGAGAGCTTTCCATGAACCTCCTGTCAAAAACACCACCTTTGTCATTTTCTATTCCCCAGTTATTCTTTTTGTATTTTAAATTTGAGAGCTTTATTGAGGTATAATTGATGCACAGTAAACTACCCATTTGATAAGTTTTGATGTACATATACGTCAGCAACACCATCCCCACAATCAAGATAACGAACCTACCCATCACTCACAAATGCTGACTTATGCTGTTCTGTAATCCTCCCTCCTGCCTCTCTCCCATACACAAGCAATTATGGATCTGTTTTCTGTCACTATTGATTAGTTTGCATTTTCTAGAATTTAATACAAGTGGAATCAAATAGTGCATATTCTTTTTTGCCTGGTTTCTTTCACTCAGCACAATTATTTAGAGATTTATCCATGTCGTAGCAGGTATTTCATTCTTTTTTATTGCTGAGTAGTGTTCCCTTGTATATGTATCTATTCACCTATTGCTGTATGGGACATTTCTAGTTTTTGCTGTAATAAAGAAGCTGTGACATTCATGTGCAAGACGTTGTATCAACATATATTTTCCTTTTTCTTGGGTACATGCCTAGGAGAGAAATGACTGGGAATTATGGTAGGTGCATATTTAATTTCTAAGAAACCGTCAAACTGTTTTCCAACGTAGCTATACCATTTTACAGATCAACCAGCAGTGAAAGCGAGTTCCATTTCCTCCATGTCCTCGCCAACACTTTCAACAACTTTAAAAAGTATGTAGTGATATTTCATGGTGGTTTTAACTTGGATTTTTCTAATTGCTAATTATTTTTACCATCTTTTCATTTGCTTATTTGCCATCCCTAAACTTCATTTGGTGAAGCGTCTATTCAGAACTTTTGTTCCTGCATAGTCATGTATCACTTAATGATGGGGATATCTTATTCTGAGAAATGTATTCTCATGTGATTTTGTCATTGTGAATACATCATAGTGTGTATTTACATAAACCGAAGTGGTACAGATTGAGCATTCCTAATCTAAAAATTTGAAATCCGAAATGCTACAAAACCTGAAACTTTTTTGGAGGGCTGAGTTTATGCCACAAGTAGAAAATTCCTCACCTGACCTCATGTGACAAGGTTGCAGTCAAAACTTTGTTTTTATGCACGACATTATTATACAATATGTATAAGATTACCTTCAGGCTAGTCATGTAAGGTATACATAAAATATAAATGAATTTTGCGTTTAGACTTGGGTCCCATTCCCAAGATATCTCATTATGTACATGCAAATATTCCAAAATCTAAAGAAGTCTGAAATCTGAAACACTCCTGGTTCCAAGCATTTCAGATAAAGGATATTCAACTTGTATAGCTTCCCACACACCTAGGCTAGATGGCATAGCTGATTGCTCCTAGGCTACAAACCTATACAGCGTGTTACTATACTGAATATTCTAGGTAACCATAACATAATGGTAAGTGTTTACGTATCTAAAAGGAGAAGAGGTACAGTAAGAACATGGTATTATAATCTGATGAGACCACCATCATATATGTGATTTGTCATTGACCAAAACATTGTTTCATGGTGCATGAGTATTAGTTTTCTGGTGCTGTATAACAAACTATCAGAAACACAGTGGCTTTAAACAATACACATTTGTTATCCCACAGTTTTTGTGCATTGGGAGTCTGGGCACAGTTTAGCTGGGTCCTCTGCTCAGGGTCTTACCAAGTTGCAATCAGGACACCAGCCAGGCTGTTTTCTCATCTGATGGCTAGGCTAGGGACAAATCCACTTCCAAGCATATCAGGTTGTTGGCAGGATTCATTATCTTGCAGCAGTGTGACTGAGGGCTCCAGCTTCCTACTAGCTGTCTCTTAGCTACTAGAGGTTGTCTGCCATACCTTGCCATGTGGCCCCTCCACAGGCAGTTTAAAACATGGCTTTTTTCTTCTTCAAGGCCAGCAGGCAAATCTCTTTGCAGTCTGTAAAGATGGAGCCTTATGTAACACAAGGTAATCATGGAGTGATAGCCCATTATCTTTCCATATTCTATTGCTTAAAAACAAGTCACAGATTATATGTGTACTCAAAGGCCGTTGATTAAAACAGGGCATGACTCATTGGAGGTCCAATCCGTTGTTTTACTGGGTTATCTATTTTCTTCTTTTCCAATCTTGAGAGTTCTTTGTATACTCTGGATATACATTCTTTATCAGATGTACACTTTTCCTCCCAGTCTGTGGCATGTCTTCCCTTGCTTTAAACAGCATTACTTCAAAGATTGGAAGTTTTATTTATTTACTTATGTATTTATCTATTTAATTGTACTTTAGGTTCTGGGGTACACGTGCAAATCATGCAGGATTGTTGCATAGGTACATACATGGCAAAGGGGTTTGCTGCCTCCATCCCCTCATCACCTATACCTGACATTTCTCCCCATGTTATCCCTCTCCCTTCCCCCACTGTCCCTTCCCTAGACCCCCCAATATACCCCAGTGTGTGATGTTCCTCTCCCTGTGTCCATGTGTTTTCATTTTTCAACACCCGCCTGTGAGTGAGAACATGCTGTGTTTGATTTTCTGTTCTTGTGTCAGTTTGTTGAGAATGATGGTTTCCAGATTCATCCATGTCCCTACAAAGGACATGAACTCATTGTTTTTTATGGCTGCATAGTAGTCCAGGGTGTATATGTACCACATTTTCTTTGTCCAGTCTGTCATGAATGGGCATTTGGGTTGGTTCCAGGTCTTAGCTATTGTAAACAGTGCCTTGATGAACATACGTGTGCATGTGTCTTTATAATAGAACGATTTATAGTCCTTTGGGTCTATACCCAGTAATGGGATTGCTGGGTCAAATGGCATTTTGATTTCTAGATCCTGAGGAATTGCCGCACTGTCTTTCACAATGGTTGAACTAATTTACACTCCCACCAACAGTGTAAAAGTGTTCCTATTTCTCCACATCCTCTCCAGCATCTGTTGTCTCCAGATTTTTTAACAATTGCCATTCTGACTGGTGTGAGATGGTATCTCAATGTGGTTTTAATTTGCATATCTCTAGTAACCAGTGATGATGAGCATTTTTTCGTATGTTTGTTGGCCTCATATATGTATTCTTTTGAAAAGTGTCTGTTCATATCCTTTGCCTACTTTTCAATGGGTTTGTTTTTTTTTTTTTCTTTAAATCTGTTTTAGTTATTTGTATATTCTGGATATTAGCCCTTTGTCAGATGGGTAGATTGCAAAATTTTTTCTCATTCTGTTGGTTGCCAGTTCGCTCTAATGATTATTTCTTTTGCTGTACAGAAGCACTGAAATTTAGTTAGATCTCATTTGTCTATTTTGGCCTTTGTTGCCATTGCTTTTGGTGTTTTAGTCATGAAGTCCTTGCCTATGCCTATGTCCTGAATGGTTTTGCCTAGGTTTTCTCCTGAGGTTTTTATGGGGATAGGCCTTATGTTTAAATCTTTAATCCATCTAGAGTTAACTTTAGTGTAAGGTGTCAGGAAGGGGTCCAGTTTCTGATCTCTGCACATGGCTAGCCAGTTTTTCCAACACCATTTATTAAACAGGAATCCTTTCCCCATTGCTTGTTTTCATCAGGTTTGTCAAAGATCAGATGGTTGCAGATGTGTGTCATTGCTTCTGAGGCCTCTGTTCTGTTCCATTGGTCTATATCTCTGTTTTGGTACCAGTACCATGCTGTTTTGATTACCATAGCCTTTTAGTGCAGTTTGAAGTTAGGCAGTGTAATGCCTCCAGCTTTGTTCTTTTTGCTTAGGATTGTCTTGGCTATGCAGGCTCTCTTTTGGTTCCATATGAAGTTTAACATGGTTTTTTCCAGTTATTTTAAGGTCATTGGTAACTTGTTGGGGATAGTGTTGAATCTACAAATTACTTTGGGAAGTATGTCCATTTTCATGATATTGATTCTTCCTAACCATGAACATGAAATGTTTTTCCATCTGTTTGTGTCCTCTCTTATTTCCTTGAGGAGTGGTTTGTAATTCTTCTTGAAGAGGTCCTTTACATACTTTTTTATTTATATTCCTAGGTATTTTTTTCTCTTTGTAGCAGTTGTGAATGGGAGTTTGTTCATGATTTGGTTCTCTGTTTCTCTGTGACTGGTGTATAGGAATGCTTGTGATTTCTGCACATTGATTTTGTATCCTGAGACTTCCCTGAAGTTGCTTATCAGCTTAAGGAGATTTGGGGCTAAGACAATGGGGTCTTCTAAATATACAATCATGTCATCTGCAAATAGAGACAATTTGACTTTCTCCTTTCCTAATTGAATACCCTTTCTTTCTTTTTCTTGTCTGATTGCTCTGGCTAGAACTTCCAATACTATATTGAATAGGAGTGGTGAGAGAGGGCATCCTTTTCTAGTGCCAGATTTCAAAGGGAATGCTTCTAGTTTTTGCCTGTTCAGTGTGATATTGGCTGTGGATTTATTGTAAATAGCTTTTGTTGTTTTGTGATATGTTCCATCAATACCTAGTTTATTGAGGGTTTTTAGCATAAAGGGCTGTTGAATTTTGTTGAAGGCCTTCTCTGCCTCTATTGAGATAATCATGTGGTTTTTGTCTTTGGTTCTGTTTATGTGATGGATTATGTTTATAGACTTGCATATGTTGAACCAGCCTTGTATCCCCAGGATGAAGCCTACTTGATCGTGATGGATAAGCTTTTTGAAGTGTTGTTGCAATCCGTTTGCCAGTATTTTATTGAAGATTTTTGCACTGATGTTCATCATGATTTTGAAGTCTAATATATCAATTTCTTTCTTTATAGATATTGCTTTTGTCGTTAGACCTAATAGATCTTTGCCTGACCCAGGGACAAAAGGTTTTTCCTATATAGTATTTTCTTCTAGAAGTTTTTTAATTTCAGGCTTTATATTTAGGTTTATGATCCATTTTTAATTAACTAGAATCATTTTTGACTTCCTTCATTTTGACTCTCTTCTCCTCCCTCTCTACATGCAATCTGTCAAGAAAATGAGGCAGGTTGTATATCATGCTAAGATATGGATTGGAGTTTATATATTTATTTTTGCCTGTAGACATCCAGATGTTGGGATATTAGTCTATAGTTTTATTGAAATATCTTTATCTGGTTTTGGTAGTATAACACTGACCTCAGAGAATGGATTGGGAATTATTTCTCTTCTTCAGTTGTCTGGGAGACTTTGTATAGCATTGTTATTCTTTCTTCCCTAACATTTTGATAGAATATACCAGCAAAATCATCTGCATCTGGAATTTTCTTTGTGGGAAGAAATTTAATAGATATAAGGTTACTTATCAATTTTTTCTTCATTGAGCTTTGATGGGTTTTGTCTTTCAAAGAACATGTCCATTTCATTTAAGTTGCCTAGTTTATTGGCCCAAAGTTTTTCATAATATTCTCTGATTATCTTTTTAATATCTGCAGAATCTGTGGTAATATAACCTCTATAACCTCTCTAGTTCCTGATATTGATATTTCATGTTTTCTCTCATTTTTCTTGATTAGTCTGGCTAGAAATTCATCAATTTTATTGATCTCAAAGAACCATCTTTTGATTTTATTAATATTTATATTGCTTTTCTGTTTTCTAGTTCATTGGTTTTTGCTGTGATCTTTATTATTTCATTTCTTCTACTTATTTTGGCTGGACTTTTCTATACATATCAATTAGGTACAGTTGGTTGATACTGTTGCTTAAGTAGTCTGTGCCCTTACTAGTTTCCTGTCTGTTTGCTTTACCAATTATTGAGAAATAAGCATTGAAATTCTTTACTAAAATTGTGGATTTGTCTATTACTTCTTACAGTGTTGACAGTTTGTGCTTTATCTAGTTTAAAACCTTACTATTAGGTGCATCACCTTTTTGGCACTGCTATGTCTTTTTGATGAATTGGCCCTTTTATTCTTATGAAATAACCTACTTTACCTTTGATTATATTCTTTGCTCTGTAATCTACTTTGATATTAGTATAGCCACTGCAGTGTTTTTTGGTTAGTGTTAGCATAGTACGTCCTTTTCCTTGGTTTTGCTTTTAATATAATTGTGTTTTTATATTTAATGTTTATTGTGAACAGTATACAGCTGAAAATCTCTGCTTTTTGTTGGAGTATTCAGACCTTTGCACTTAATGTGACTATTAATATAGTTGCTTAAATCTATTATTTTGCTAGTTATTTTCCATTTGTTTCATCTGTTACTTTTTTTTTATCATTTTCTTCTTTTCTACTATCTTTTGGAGTAATTGACTATTTTTATTATTCCGTTTATAAAGTGATTTTCTATAACTCTTTGTTATTTTAGTGGTTATCTTAGGATTTATAATATATATTTAATTTATCAGTCTACCTTTAAGTGATATTATAAGTACCTCATGTATAATAAAAGAGCCTTATAATAGTTTACTTCTATTTCTCTTCTAATGTTCTTTGTGCTATTGTTGCTACACAGTTTACTTTAACATACGTTATGAACCCCACACTACATTGTTATTATTTTTATATAATTAGTTATTTTTAAAAGATATTTGAATAATAAAAAACAATTTTACATATTTCTCTATGTATTTGCTGTATCTGGGGCTCTTCATTCTTTTCCATAGATATCTATTTCCATCTAGTATCATTTTTTTTCTGCTTGTAGGACTTTCTTTAACATTCCTTGTACTCTGAATCTTCTGGTGATAAATTCTCTCAGTTTTTCATGTCTCAAAAGTTATTATTTTGCTTTTGGTTTTAAAAGATATTTTTTGCTTCTGCAGAATTCTAGGTTGACAAATTTTTCTTTCAGTAACTTAAAAATATTGCTTCGCTGCTTTCTGGCTTGCATCGTTTCTGATGAGCTATCTGCTGCCACAGTATCCTGTTCTGCTGTACACAACATGTGGGGTTTTTTTCTGGCCGTTTTCAAGGTTTTCTCTTTATTGTTGGTTTTGTACAATTTGACTATATTGAATTTGGAAATTTTCTAGCCATTATTTTTTCAAATGGTTTTTCTGTCTTCTCTTTTTTCCTCTCCTTCTTTGACTCCAATTACACATATATAAGACCACTTGAAGTTATCCCATAACTTAGTAATGCTATGTTTATTTGCAAAGTCATTTTTTCTCTCTGAGCTTCATTTAGAATAGATTTTATTGATATGTATTCAAAATTTTCTACGATCTTCTTTGGAAACGTCTAATGGGTTATTAATCCCATACTGTGTAATTTTATCTCACACATTATAGTTTCCATCTATACAATTCCAATTATCTTTCTATCATTTATGTCTCTACTTAACTCTTGGAATTATTGTCATAATAACCATTTAACATTTTTATCCTCTAGTTCTCATTTCTATGTCATTTTTGAGTTGATCTCAATTGATTGATTTTTTTTCTCATTGTGGGTTATATTTTCCTGTTTCTTTGTGTGCCTGGTAATTTTTGATTGGATGCCAGTCATTGTGAATATTACTTTGTTAGGTGCTCGATATTTGTGTTTTCATATAAATATTTTTGAGCTTAGTTCTGTGATGGAGTCAAGTGACTTGGAAGTTGTTTGACCTTTTTTGGGTATTGGGCTTAAGATTTGCTAGATGGAACCAAAACAATGCTCAGTCTAGGCATTCCTCACTATGGAGGCAAGACTCTGAGTTACAGAGTTTTACAGTGTGGCTGCTGGGAATAGGCACTGTTCCTGGCCCTGTAAGAGCAGTGGCACTGTTCCCTCTAATCCTTTCAGATGGCTCTTTCCCTGGTCTTGGACATTTTCCACACATACATGTGCTGATCAGTACTCAGCTGACTACTCTGTAAGAGCCCTCTCCTGATCTCCAAAGTTATCTCTCCTCGCATCTCTCTCTGTTCCTACTCCATTTTGGAAACTATCTGCCTTGGTTTCCCTGGACTCCAAGATCTCTGTCTCTTTAGCTAAAAATGTCTTTGGGGCTCCATCTGTTCCTCCTCCTTGTGCTTGACCTTGAAATTCTCTCAAGCTGGGACTACCGTAGAGCTCACTTTGTTTCTTGTCTCTCAGGATCATTGTCTTTTGTTGCCTAATGTTCAGTGTCTTCAAAACCATTGCATTTTCTATTTTGTAAATAGTCTGAAAGTCTCAGGAATAAGGGTCATGGTCCTTCTTACTCCATTCTGACTGGAAACCCTGGTTTCCTTTATTTTTCTTCATAATTGTTGTCACCACTGATGTTACATGTTTATTTGTTTGGGTTTTTAAAATTCATACTAGAATATAAGTTCCATGAGAGCAGGACTTTTTTGGTTCACTACTGAGTCCCTTTCACCTATAATAGTGTCTGTTATATAATAGGTGCTCAATAAATATATATTAATGAATGAAAAGATGAGTCAATAGATAAGTGCATCCCAATACCCAGTCACCCTTTTGCCAGATCTCTTCTCCTTCTGCCAGATCTCTGCCTCTGTCCTCCTCTGCTCTTGCTGGTTCCTGCTTGATGAAACCCTCTCTTTCCTCTCTGAAATGTTTTTCTATCTTTCAAGCCCCAGCTCCCATATTTCTTCTCCCATAATTCCTTCTCTGATTGCTGTGGCTGACCCAGATCTCTCCTTTCTCCAAGTTCTTTCAGTACTTAGAGCCAGTAGTGACATGTAAGTTACAAGGTCATTGTTCCCTTTTTTGGGTTATATGAGCTCTTTGAGTGCATTCCCCTGTTTCCCACTATGCACCCATCATAGGGCTACTCTCAAGAAACACATGTTGGAGATGGTTGGAGTCTCTTTGCTTTGCATAACTTGTGAGTGAATAGATTCCCCTGTTCTTCCTCTAGCTCAAGTTTTCCACAGTAGTCCCTCTTTCAGGGGCTGACATCCTGTCCCTTTTGAACTTTTCAGGAGCTAGAATGTCTGGAATTTGGAAGACCTTTGAGGTTTAAGGTCAGAGTACAGGGTTTGGAAACAGGCTGTGGAAGAAAAGGGGATGGCAGTTGGGATGAGGGGAAAATATTTGGGGAACATGCATTTTATGCAGTCACTTTGCCTATTATATCTTCTCATGCTGCCATAGAACCATAAGCCTCATGATGCTAACATCAAGGTTGGCATGTTGAAACAGTGTGGCTTGTCAGTAAAGACCCATAATACAGAGAATGACTGGATTCACAGAAAACCATGCTGCTGTGAACTGAATTGTGTCCTTCCAGAATTCCTGCCCCAGTGTGATGGTATTTGGAGATGGAGTTTTGGGGAGAGACTTAGATTTAGATAAGGTCATGGGGGTGGGGCTCATGATGGAACTAGTGCCTTTATAAGAGACACAAGACAGCCTGTTCCCTTTTTCTCCACTGTATGAATACACAGTGAGAGGGAGACTGTCTGCAAGCCAGGAAGAGAGGTCTCACCAGAAACTGACCATGTTGGCACCCTCATCTCAGACTTCCATCCTCCAGAAACGTGAGAAAATAAATGTTTGTTGCTTAATCCACCTAGTCTATGACATTTTGTTATGGCAGCTTGAGTGGACTAAGATATATACCAGTCAATCATTAGGTTGTGATTCAGGAGGATTGGCTTGATGGAGTCGTATCCCGGGAGAGAAGATGCATGTTGCTTCCCTTGCTCAGCCTTGTTGAAGAACCAGATAGTGCTGATACTCCTGAGAGTCACCCCAATCTATTGTCTGGTTGCTCCTTCTCCTTTCTGGGTTGAACCATGGGAGGGCCACCCAGCATCATGGCTCTTCCCAGCTCTTTTGCTGCAGCACAGGAGCTATGATCATCCTGATTTGCGCTGTTAAAAATGGATTGGCTGCCACCAGCTTTGCTCCTGGCAGCTCTTAGGGGGTAGTGTTCTCCTTTTACTAGATCACAGACACAGTGCTTTGTGCTCTCGCTGCATGAGGTTAGCTCTGAGAGTGAATAACAGGGTTCTCTAGCTTAATTCACTAGTGGAGGACAGAGTCCCTGACAGGTAGCTCAATCCACTTTTAGCTCTGAATCACCCTAATCATACTTCAAATCCCCATCCGGTCTCCATGAAGTTCTCCAGTTGTGGTCTCCCCACCATTCAGTCAGTGTGATCACTCTCCCCTTTGCTGTCATCAGACACAACCACATATCCTCTTTTCTGCTCATTCCTGATAGAGGATGGTCTTACTACCACCCCTCAGCCTTCTCTGCAGAGTGCATGATTCTTCTCTTCCTGGTAAGAGCCAGTGAGCATTTTCCTCTGTTCATCTCCCCAGTTAATACTTCCAGGGCTCTCTCAGTCCCTTGAAGAACCTCCCCTTTGACTGGGATATCCTTGGCAAGTAGGAGGCCTGTTGCTTCATAGAAAGAAGATAGCTTGGAAGGTGCCCAGTCAACCAGCCTAAGCGATGTCAGCATTGTTTAGTCCTGGTTCACATCCTGGAATGAGCTCTACAATGGTTACAATTCCCTCCTGGGAATGTGGCCATTTGGGGCCCTAAAGGGAACAGCTGGGATGTTTTTCCTGTTTTGAAGTTGTCTTTTTGTTTGTCTTTTTAAATAAACCTTTTCTGTTTGAAAGAAACCTGGATTTTACAAATTCACCTGCTCATATTTACCATTTTAGGTCTTTTATCTCTCCAGCCATCAGGGAAAAAATAACTTTGGCAGCAGTAAAAGTATACCAGCCACTCTTATCTCTGTCATACTTGGGGGAAATGTTGTCAGATTGCCTGGCTCACATGACAGGGATATTTTTCTTCTAGTCTTGATCCTGTTTCCTGGCAAGTTAGATGTGATTTGTCTTAACACTCAGCTTCCCCTGCCAGTGCATGCATAGCATGTTTGGACACATGGTCTTTTAAAAATGCTATTTTGAATGTTCTTCTTCTTTTTTTTTTTTTTGAAAAGGAGTCTTGCTGTTGTTGGGCCGGGCTGGAGCACAGTGGTGCATTCTCGGTTTACCACAAGCTCCACCTCCCGGGTTCCAGCAGTTCTCCTGCCTCAGCCTCCCAAGTAGCTGGGATTGCAGGCAACTGTTACCACACCCGGCTAATTTTTGTGTTTTTTAGTAGAGATGTGATTTCACCATGTTGGCCAGGCTGGTCTCGAACTCCTGACCTCAGATGATCCACCCACATAGGCCTCCTAAAGTGTTGGGATTATAGGTGTGAGCGACTGCCCTCGGCCCTGAACGTTATTCTTATTCATCTTGAAACTGATTGTTCTGGGGGTCTTGAGCATTAGATTTGGCAGCTAGTCCGCTTGAGCCTTGCTGGGGCCCCCTGTGGGATGGGTAACTCACTTCTCTGTGGAACAAATCTTTAGAGACAGTTGGATCCATTGAAAGAAAAATTTCCTTACAAACTCAGTTATGCATGGAACCCGTGGTGTTGTATACTGTGGAATACATCTGGGGAAAATTTTACCTGTACTTCTCAATTGTGCTACCTCTAGCATGACTGACTCTCTTGTTTGTCAGCTCATCTTGGGTTTATAGCACCCAAAGGGTGTAAGATCTAGATCAGGTAGAAAGGGAATATGCCTCTTTCTCTCTCTCTCTCTCTTTTTTTTTTTTCTGAGACAGAGTTTTGCTCTTGTTGCCCAGGATGGAGTGCAATGGCGCAATCTCGGCTCACCATAACCTCTGCCTCCTGGGTTCAACTGATTCTCCTGCCTCAGTCTCTCGAGTAGCTGGAATTACAGGCATGTGCCACCACGCCCAGTTAATTTGTATGTTTAGTAGAGATGGCGTCTGTCCATGTTGGTCAGGCTGGTCTTGAACTCCCAACCTCAGGTGATCTGCCCACTTCAACCTCCCAAAGTGTTGGGATTACAGGTGTGAGCCATGGCATCCGGCCCGGGAATATGGCTCTCTTGTGTCAGCCTTGGGCATGGCTATCCTAGAGCCTACAGGTCCACAACCTTGTTCTGGAAAGTTTAAGAAGTTGGGAAGTATAGGACAGGCGGCAGAGCTTTCTGACTTTCTGGACTTTCAGCGTATTTTATCTCTGAGCCCTTAAGGTAGACGTCTTACTCCTAGCAGAATGTAGAAAATGCCAAGTTGGGTTTAGGTACCAAGTGTTTCAGTAAAAATGAGCTTATCCTCCTGGCCCCTAGTTTGAAAAGAACTTTTTAATGGGTAGAAAAGTGGTGCCTGAATTGGTGAAGACCTTTGGAAACAAAAAACCAGAAGCTTCCAACTGGGACCTTATCAAATTTAAAGTCGGTTATAAATTTTACACTGGTTGGGAAACATTTAGTTGTAGTAAAATTTAGTGAGATGACCTGAATGTGGCTGATAGATCTGACAATAAAAACAGATTTTAGGACAATTACCTGTGGCACAAACCTGGGGACCAGGAGTCTGGGGCACTGATTTGAGTTGAGCATTGGGGCTTAAAAGCATCTGTCTTAATTTTTGCAGAGGTCAATTTGCTCTTAGTCCAGCCCCTCATGTTGTATAGTTGATTTAAAACCTGTTGCTGAATACAACACCAGAGAAAGATCATTTGTGCCCAGAGCTGTTAATACACTTTCTTCTTCTTTTTGTTTTTTTTAGGCAGAATCTCACTCCATTTCCCAGGCTGGAGTGCAGTGGTGTGATCTCAGCTCACTGCAACCTCCATCTCCCAGGCTTACGTGATTCCCATGACTCAGCCTCTCAAGTATGTAGGGTTACAGGCATGCACCATTACACCTGACTAATTTTAGTATTTTTTAGTAGAGACTAGGTTTCACCATGTTGGCCAGGCTGGTCTTGAACTCCTGGCCTCAAGTAATCTACCCACCATGGCCTCCCAAAGTGCTGGGATTACAGACATGAGCTACTGTGCCTGGCCCAGTAAACTTTCTGAAAGGTGGGTTCCAAGCCATAGTATCTTGCTCACTTTTATTGAATCTATGGTTGTGTTTTATCCCATCACACACACAAAAGACCTCTCTACTTTTCCCAAAAGATTCATCAGTTTTTGGACATTTTATAGATAATGTATGCTTGATGAATGAGCGTGAAGCCTGGGGTTTCCAGACCAGTGTTTTATGTGAGAAGCAGACAGGCTCTTTGAGAGGTCTTTCAACCACAGACCATGTTTTTAACGAATTACCACCTGGTGGTGAAGTCCACCAGGAGCAATATCCGATCATGTGCGGTTTTCGTTGACTCTTCCCAAGCCTTCATATTGATTAAGAATGAGTACACGAGCTCATCAAAGACCCACAGTTCTTGATGCCTCAACATTCTTGGTACTGTTATTTTATAATCACAGTCAGGGGCAGTAGATGGAGCAGTAAAATCAGAGAAGTGTTTTGAACCCCACCATTTTAATTTGTTTCCTAATGATTTGATATCCTACCTGGATGAGCAGGGCATGAGCCCCCTGCTATGATGAATGGAAAGACATACATCGTTTATAGTCAGATCACGCTTTCTACTGCCTTGAACTTGGAGGGGACTGGAGAGACAAGAGGCCTGTTAACTACTAGTAAACTGCTGGAAGGAGCCCTCCAGAGCAACAATCACAAAAGCAGCATTACTAATTTTGATAGATTTTTCTAGTATTTCCACTCCTCAATAAGCAAAAATAGTGTGTGGTTAGGAGCATGGACTTTAGTTACAACTGCTTGAGTTCAAGTCGGGGTTTTGCTGCTTGTTAGCTGTGTGGTCCTGTGGCTCATATTCTTCTTCTGTAGGCTGTGAACAGTAATAGGTCCTACCTCCTTGGTGAGCTTATGTCGCTTATTGTAGGTAGGATTCTGAGAGTGGCTTGGCATATGGAAATGTTTGCTTTGAAAGCCTATACATTTTGCCCCTGTGCATATCAACTTAAAACATTCCGGGCTAAGTCAGAATGGTGATTATTAAAAAGAACAAAAGATGCTGGTGAGGCTGGGAAGAAATAAAAACGCTTTTACACTGTTAGTGGGAATGTAAATGAGTTCAACCATTATGGAAGACAGTGTGGCGATTCCTCAAAGATCTAGAACCAGAAATACCATTTGACCCAGCAATCCCATTACTGGATATAAGTCATTCTATTACAAAGACATGGGTATGTTCATTGCAGTGCTATTCTTGATAGCAAAGACATGGAATCGACCCAAATGTTCCCCAATGATAGACTGGATAAAGATAATGTGGTACATCTACACCATGGAATACTATGCAGCCATAAAAGGAAATGAGATAATGTCCTTTGCAGGGACATGGATGGAGCTGGAAGCCATTATCCTCAGCAAACTAACGCAGGAACAGAAAACCAGGCACTGCATGTTCTCACTTATAAGTGGGAGCTAAACAATGAGAACACATGGACACAGGGAGGGGAACATCACACACTGGGGCCTGGTGGAGGGTGGTGGGGGGAAGGAGACCATCAAGAATAATAGCTAATGCATGCTGGGTTTAATACTTAAGTGATGGGTTGATAGGTGCAGCCAACCACCATGGCACATGTTTACCCATGTAACAAACCTGCATTTCCTGCACATGCATACCAGAACTTAAAACTAAATGAAATTAAAAAAAATTCCAGGCTGAAATCCTTATGGCCATTCTTGTTCACCTGTTCATCTACATGCTGAAATTGACCCAGGATTCCTTTACAAAGGAAAATCTTGGCTTTGCCTTTTGGATGGCACTGTCAGTTGGAGGAGGGATGGCTTCCTTCAGCCCTTCTCCTTGAGGGCTGCTCAGCTCAGCTCCAGGAAGAGGACTTCACCTTTACCCTTGGCTCTGCTGCTGGCTGAGGTGCAGGGGTTTTATGGGCAGTCCAGCTTTGTGGCACCACAGGTGCTTTTGGGGAGCAAACAACACTGAACTCATTGGTGAATATCGAGTTAGAAAAAAAAAGAACTCAGTTGAGAGAAACAATACCTTAAAGAAGTTTTCAAGAAGCAATCTGGAGTCTAAAGTCTAAATAGATTAAAATCTGTCCCAGATCAAGTTGTACCACTAGAGTTGAGCACTAAGATCTCATCACTCTGTCCTTCCCCTGAGCTCTCCCCTGAATTCAGCAGCTTTTAATGAATAAGGCTTTAGTGGGATGCTTCCAGCCCACACTGGAGTGGTTGAAATGAAAACCTTGGGAGTTTACTTCAAGGATGTTGCTCATTACATCATGTAGGGGCCTCCTTCAGAGGAGTCTAAGAAGAAGGCATTTTCCCCTCTGGTCTCAGGGTCAAGTGCACCTCTGTCCTGATTACCTGGTGTTTCTCTTAGGAACCCTGTGAGTTGTATAAAAAACTAGCCTTTCTTTTCTTTTCTTTTCCCTTTCCTTTCCTTTTCATTTCTTTCTTTTCTTGACAGAGTCTTGTCCTCTGTTGCCCAGGCTGGAGTGCAGTGGCGCAACTTGGGCTCACTGCAACTTCTACCGCCCAGGTTCAAGTGATTCTCCTGCCTCAGCCTCCTGAGTAGCTGGGATTACAGGTGTGCACCTCCACGCTTGGCTAATCTTTGTATTTTTAGTAGAGACGGGGTTTCACCATGTTGGTCAGGCTGGTCTCGAACTCCAGACCTCATGATCTGCCTGCCTTGGCCTCCCAAAGTGCTGGGGTTACAGATGTGAGCCACCACGCCCGGCCCAGCCTTTCCTTTTTACACTGGTTTCTATGATGTTTGGGGTCACGTGGGCGGGCAACCCCTAGATCTTTGTCATTCTCACTTTTTCCAGCCTCAATTCCAGTTTCTGATTATCCCTACCTTAATTCCCTTTCTTCTCTTGCTATCAGTTTTAACCTTTAGCTTGTTGCTCTAATGTAATCTCATCAACCTCCTTAAAACCTATCTACAGCAAGGTGAGGACCCACATGAGTAAATAAATAACTCAAGGGAGTGGGTGTTGTCATCCTCACTTAAAGGTGAGGAAATCGAGACCCTAAAGGGCAGATAAGTTTGCCCAGTGTCATTCAGCAGTAAGTAGATGACCCAGGTCAAGAAAAGACCTGGCTGACTCTGCAGCCTGGTCTCTTCTCACCCCCTCCTCATACTCAGAAACATAGGCGAAAAGAGCTATATTAGGGGATTTGAGGAGCCACTGATACAAGCGGCCAGTGGGTGAAACTGATGAGAAGTGAAAGCAACACTTCCATTTTACATTGAGGAAGGACTTATTTATGGAACGTTTGGTCATCAGGGTATAAGTAATCTATAGGGTGAATCTCAATTGCATTGTAACCTTGATTAACTGAGACTGGTTAACTCAGGTAATTGAATTGTCAAGTTAACTGAGAGTCAATTCAATATACTGTACTTTTCCACCCTGACTATTGAAGTTTTCTTTATGTCTCTGACCATTTTCTGCCTCCATTACTATAAAGTAATGTAGATGTTAGGACCATAATTATAATTCTATACTCCCCTCAACATGTTGGTGCAATTCGAAGGACATAGTAGGTCTCCAGTCCTGACTCTGAATTCTGTTGAATAATAGTTTTCTTGTGCCTTGGGATCGGGCTCATATCTATCAGTTCTCTCTGAGCGAGATAAGAGTGGGTGGGTACACACACTGGGCAGGACACTGACCCGCTGCAAGCTTGCCTGCCTTCCTCCGTGTACCCATTCAACTGCCTACCTAGTCCACTGACCTGAAATGACAGTCAGACACAAGTTTATTGTGCTGTGATTTGCTTGTTTCACTTAAAATAGAAGCTCTACAATTTTATTTTAGTTACTCAAGAGTTTCAGTTGGCAGGATTCTGGTTAATCAAGATTTTGTTTGCCTGTGTGGCGTTCTCATTATCCATAACCATTTATTGAGCATCTTTCACACACAGAAAAATGTGCTTGGCTTGGAGAATACAAAGATGTATAAAGATGAGGTAAGTTTCTATTTCATGGTGAGGAACAGACACACTGGCTGTGGCTGGCTTCTGTGTTTAAGGTGATAGGAACTCTCCTCCATGGTATTTCAGAAGGAGCCCAGGCTCTGGCCTTGGACTTACCAATGACTTCTGCAGGATTTAGGAGTAGTTCCTTAGCCTATCTGAACCTCAGCTAGTTTCTTAATCTAACCGAACCTTGTCTGTAAACTATGGATACAAATATCTATTCAGAGTTTTGTTAGAAAGATTAGATGTAACATCTATAAAACCCTAGCACATAATAGCTGTTCAATAAATGATAGCTGGTAATATTGTCCTTCTGAGCAGTCTTGCTTAGAAAAGCAGGGAAAACATTTCTTCTCATTTGCTTTTAGAAGTGTTTCAAGAATAGGTGGCATAATTTCTGTGAGGTCCCCTTCGACTTCAGGTCAAAGGGCCAAGGCCACTCTAAGCCACAGTCTGTGGATGCTCTGGTCTATAAATATCCTCAGCATGTGTAAATACACAATTGAATGCAACCGCCTGAATCATAGTGAAGATATGCATGCCCTGCCATCAGACATTGTACAGCAGCCAGCGTCTGTCTCGCACATTCATCAAGCCGCACAGCCGCCCAACAGAAAGAACATTGTGCACTGTGCTTGTTCCACACGCTTTATGCAGAGAGAGAGCAAATCAATAGAAGAAAATGTGGATTTGTTCTGCCAAGGAGAGGGCTGGGGGCTGTAGGGTTGGTAAGGAAAAGGGGAATGAAAAGAGGGGAAGGATATTAAGGGCAACCAGTCTGCACAACACCCACAGCACAACAAACAAGACTGTCAAGAAAGTGATTCCAGGAGCTCTCTGGGTGCTGAGGGTCTGGTTTCCCTGGTCAGTTCTGCAAACAATAGGCAGCCCTCAACCTACCTGGCACCAGAGCACTCTCCTTCACCACCAACCATGTTGCCTCACATCTGCTCAATTCAAAGGGGGAGCACACTGGGAGGCCTGTGTCCACTGCACTGGGACACGCTGCCAGGTCCAGCCTGGGAACCTTGGTAGGGCAACAGGAAGGAGGTCTGTGCCTTCCTTCTCCTCTCTGGCCAACTTCGACTTGCTAAGTTTTCCCTTTCTCCAACAAAGCTGTTTCCTTAATTCATGCCATGTGGTGTTATAGAATTATCCCTAACCTCATCGCATCTGGTTGTGACCCAGAAAGGACCTAACTGGCATGAAATACCCTAAAATAAACTAGGCACTCAGGCAGAGGTGGCCCATAGCCCATGGAGCCAGGCTGAGGCAGAGAGAGAGAGACCCAGAAGCACCCTATCTTAGTCAGCTCAGGCTGCCCTAACCAGATACCGCAGACTGGGTGGCTTAAACAATAGGCATTTATTTTCTCATGGTTCTGGAGGCTAGAAGTCCAAGATCAAGTTGCCAGCAGGGTTGGGTTTTGGTGAGGCCTCTTTTTCTGGCTTGCAGACGGCTGCCTTCTGACTATGTCCTCACCTGATCTTTCCTATGTGTGTTCAGAGAGAAAGAGAGAGAAGGAGAGAAAGAGAGAGATCTCTGTTGTCTTTTTCTTCTTAAAAGAACATCAGTCCTATAGGATGAGAGCTCCATCCTTATGACCACATTTAACTTTAATCTAACACATTACAAGCCCTATGTCTAAATGCAGTCACATTGGGTGTTAGGGTTTCAATGTACAAATTTTGGTGGGGATTCAATTTGGTCCATAACAACCTCCCTGCCCTTGGAAGGCAGCCAGTTAGGAAGACACTGCCTCATTCTGCCTCCCTATCCCAACACAGGGGAAGAGGGAGAGGGGATCTTCAGGTAGTCCTCACCTCTCCATCCAGGACTCCAGGGAGAGGAAAAGAAAGGCCAGCTCCTTCAGGTCCTGTGCTGAAAGCTGTCCAGGGCTGGGGAGTGAAAGAGCTTTAAAATGGACCCAGATTGAAGCTTAAGATGAACTGAGGTTTTAATAATCAAAATCGACCAGAAAGCTATAGAATCTGTCTAAGGTGCCATTAAAGGATCTGCTATGCACCAAGGGAGATTGGATTTAGCACCATGTGGAGGTCAGATTGCTAATAAGCCCATTCCATCACTGTGAGAGACTAAGTCCTTTGCTATAGGAATAACTTTCCATCACCAGCGGACTCTGCTGGACCGTCCAACCCTTACGTGGTGTTGCTGACATGGGCTCAGAGGGCTGGGCTCCTGAGGCTGGGCTCCCAGAGGGGCCAGAGAAGCGACTTTGAGCTGGGGACATCAGAGGGGATTAACAATCAGAGGGCACCCGCCCAGTCCAGGGTTGAGGAAGACAAGGGGAAAAGGTGCTTCTAGCCCAAAGGCCTGGAGGCAGGAGGGGCTTTGGTCTGTTCCAGAAACTGTGGTTTCACTGAGGGCAGTGATTTCCTGGCTTTAGAGTTCATAGACCATAAGAAACAGTCATAGTTGGAAATCAATACAGGGTTGCCAGCTTTGTGTTTTGCCACGAAGGACACAAAGATAAAAAAAACCAAAACCCCCTTGCTGTCTGTTATCACCACCCTTCCCGAAAAGAACGAATACTTTAACACCCCTCCATCCCAAATCAAAGAAGAGGGAAACAACGTAATATCGGAATGACATATATAGTCCTTTAAATTGAGTAAATGTAGCATTGTGAAAAAGTCACTGACTTTTTTTTTTTGGGGAACTAATTTTGCTGAGGCTGATGCAAACCTCACTAATCTGAGTTGAAGCTTGGCTGATGATGCGTGTGAGCGTGCATGTGGGTGAGCCTGTGTCTGTGTGTGTGCTTTGAGCATATGAATGAGTGTGTCCATAGGTGTGTGTAAGTGGTGGGAGTGGAAGAGGGGACATTACCCGTAGGACCCTCACCTGCCGGAAGCGCATCCCTCATTCCTAGGTACATTCCTCCCTCTGTCCCTTCTCCCCCATCACCCCCCATATGCTTTCCCTCCCTCCTCCCCTACTCCCATTGCCATCATTGAGTTGACTTCTCAGGCCCATCCCCTGGTCAAAGGACAGGCCAGTCAGCAACCCTGCCAGACTCCTCACTTCCTGCCAAGAAGAATTGTCCCTCCGTAAAGGAGCTTTGCATCCTTGTGACACACAATCACTCCAGGGGAGCAAAACTGGGCCAAGTCCTTATGCAGCAAAGGACTCAGCTCCCTCGGGGCCTGGCACTGCTTGAGCATCTCACATGGTTTGTGACCTTGAGTCAGCGAGGCTGCCCTTCAGCCCTGCCAGCTGGGACAAAGCCACAGGTGCCCCCCAGGCTTCCTGGAAAGACCCCCATAAGGTCATGTATAATAAAATTCCATTGTATAGTCTATCCTCCATCCTTGTTCCCTAGGGAACAGCTGCCTGACCTTGACCCAAACTCCTGACTGGGCTTGAGGTTCTCTGCTGGTTCCAAAACCACTCTTGACTTTTCCGGAGCACCCCTTCCCTAGGGGAACACCTTGCTCCACTCACGCTGATTGGCACTTAATCCTTCTAAAATTTTACATCATCTCTTGCCTTTATGTCTTTGTTCTTATAGTTCTCTTCTTCGGAGACCTCCCTTCAAAACCCAAGTCCAACTTTAAAGGTCAGGTAAAAGGCCTTCTCCTCCAGGAAGCCTTCCTGCACTACTTCCATAAACGCTAACTTTGCTCACTAAGATGAAGGGAAGGTAGGAACTGGCTTACAACCTCTAAAACCTCCTCCTTCTCTCAAAACACATGCTTCCTGCACGGGGCCTCTAACTTGCCTCTCCGCTCCATTTTCTTGTTTGAGATTTAAAAATTCAGACGAATTTCCTCTCCTGCCCCGCCCCCCGCCCGGCGCCAGTGCGGATTCTGCCTGATTGTTTTTCAAAGCCGTATTCCTGTTTTCACTCTTTTTAAGTTTGCCTTTTTATGGAGCCATTTTTTAACGCTTATTATTTCTCATTGATTTTACTTTCTCGTTTCGAGTTTGCTGTAAGAGAGGAAACAGGAAGCGGCAGCGCGGGGCCCAGCCTTGCCGAGTGGGGGACCCGGGAGCTGGGCTGGAGGAGGGGCATCAAGGTCCCTTCAGCCACCCACAACTTGGGAATCCATCCCACTTCTCTATGCCTCAGTTTTTCTCGTGTAGAGATGAAAAAACCCTGGGTTCACTGGGTGGTTGTGAGTGTTAGATAATGCCTGTACTGCTTGCAGCACAGCGCATGGCCCATGCTAGATGCTCACAAAATGAAATTTCTCCTGCTCATTTCCATTCCCCAAGTGGAGTCCTGAGCTGCTCTTTCCTGAAGATTCTATGTGAGCCGGGGCAGCCACCAACCTGTGAGGTGCCTTCCTGTGAGTTAGAGAAGGACACTCCTCTGGGTGGAGCAAGGCACCACGCAAGGACAAATGCAGCTTCGCAGAGGGAGGGAGTCCCATTCCTCACCCTGGTTTGGCAGCGGCCTCATAGGTGAGGGAGGAAGGCAGCCAACCTCCCTTACCCATGTTAAACATCCCTAGTTCCTGCTGTGGCAATGATTGGCAGGTGAGCTGCAAGGCTGGCTTCAAAGGAGCTTGTGTTCAGAATCTTCCAGAGGGAGACAGGAACCATTCTCTTTTCATGCATATGCCACCATCGTTCACTGTGAATGCAGGCTCCTTGAGGAGAGGGACTTCCACCTTCTTCTCTTTATATTTTTCTCGGCTGGGCGCAGTGGCTCACACCTGTAATCGTGGCACTTTGGGAGACCGAGGTGGGAGGATCACTTGAGGCCAAAAGTTTGAGACCAGCTTGAGCAACATATGAGACCCCGTTTCTACAGAAAATTAAAAAAAAAAAAATTAGCCTGGCAGGGTGGCGCATACTTGTGGTCCCAGATACTTGGGAGGTTGAGGAGGGAAGATCTCTTGAGCCTAGGAGGTCAGAGTTACAGTGAGCTGTGTTCATACCACTGCATTCCAGCCTGGGCAACAGAGTGAGACTGTCTCAAAATAAATGTCTGTCTGTCTATCTATCTGTCCATCCATCTCTACACCACACACACACACACACACACACACACACACACACACACACACCCCTTTTTTTTCTCTTTGCCTTCTGTTTTCATTTGCTTAGCATATGAGAAGTGCATAATACATATATGTCTTACTGGGCGCAAGTTGGAACCCTGGGAGTGGCTGAGAAATGGCCCATGTAGCCTCTCACCCTCCCGACCGCAGCCTCGGAGCCACAGGGGTGACTGGGCAACAAAAAAGCTTGCTCAGGATTCCCCCCTCCAGCCTCAAGTCCACAGCCCTCGTTAACTAGCCAAATGCACTACACCAGAGATTCTGCTGAATTTCTAATGTGCTCTTGCATTCTGCAGTCCTGCAGGAGGGGGCCAAGACCCCTCAGTCATATCCCAGCGTCCTGGGGAAAGTTAAGTGCTCCTGGAAAAAGCCCTGACTTCATCGCATTCTTCTTTCTTTCAACAAATCCTCATTGAGTGCTTACTAAGTGCTGGATGCTCTTCTATGACTGGGGACACAGTGGTCAAGGAGACGGACACAGGCCTTGTCCCAGGGAGCTGTCATCTTACCATACTGGCGGCTGTGGTGTTTGTCAGCTGTCCAGTCACAATTCAGAGGGAGCCATAGGGATGTTCCAAAATAGATAGGTGGGAGCAGAAACTCGGCACCATGTGGGTGAGTTTGCTAGGGAGCAAACAAGTGATGAATTCTTTTCAGTAACATCCACAGGCTTGGCTGTGTTCTCACCCCTCTGGTCCACCCTCCATTCTGCCACCTGAATGAGTTTCTAAAATGTGCATCTGAGGCCAAGTGCAGCGGCTCATACCTGTAGTCCCAGTACTTTGGGAAGCTGAGGTGGGAAGATCACTTGAGCCCAGGAGTTCAGGTCTACAGTGAGCTGTGGTTGTGCCACTGTACTCCAGCTTGGGTGACAGAGCAAGACGCTGGATCTATAAATAAATAAATAAATAATAATGAAAAAAATAATATAAATCTGACCACCTCAGCCTCTTGCTTATACAGCCACTCCCAGCAGCTCCCCATTGCCTTGCATAAATTCCAGACTTTTAGCACGGCCTAAGAGATTGGGTCCTGCCTCTATCTTTAGCCTCACAACACACACACCAGCAATGCAGCCTGCTTGGAGCTCCCCACAGCATCCGTTATGAGGAATGCGACTGCCTTCCTCGTGCCTGTGGCTGGGCATTTTCCTTTGCTTGAAATGTCCTCACCTAGCTCCTTGCCATTTGGCTGATTCTGTCTCATCTTTTTGGACTTATTTCACACGTCATTTCCTCCAGGCAGCCCTCCTTGCTCGGACAGGCTGGATTAGGGGCATGGGAATCTCCTTGGAAGATTCTGATTCAGTGGGTCTGCAATGAAACCTAAGATTTTCCTTTGCTCTCAGATGATGCTGTTGCTTCTGGTCCCTGGACCACAATTCAAATAGCAAAGCAGTCTGGGCCACGGGGTCTGGTTCAATGAAAAACATTGAGTGTAGAACCTCTTAACCTTTTGAGGGTCAAGAACTCCTTTGAGAAGCAGATGAATGTTTTTGCACACTTGCCCACAAAATGCACACATACTAATACTTTTCTATATTGTTCCAGAGATTTTGTTGCCTCCCAAAACTCATCCATGCACATCCAGATTGGAATCTGTCCCCCTGGGCCACCACGTAATATAATAAATAAATACACAAGCCTGTGTGTTTAGAAACCTGCTTTGTCACTTAGCTGGCTGCTCTCTCTGGGGGTTTGTTTCCTTATTTGAAAAGTTGTTTAAACTTTTAGAAAATGATGATACTTATAGTAACTTTCTTATAGGGTTACTGGGAGGATTAAAAGCGATAATGCAAGAAAAGTGCTTAGCGCAGGGTCTGATAAGCTCTTGATAAATCTTAGTTATTCTGTTTCTTATTATTATCATCAATAATTGATGTCCACGGAGAGGAGCTGCAGTTAGAGGGACCGAGCACGACGGGGCAGGAACACTAGCTGGGTGCTCAACTCGCACCTGGTCCTGCTCTGATGTTTTTACAAGCTCGGCATCTTCCACCCTTCAGAATGAGCTGGGCATAGAGCCGGCTCACCGTATTGTTCAATGAGGACATGGAGCTTCAGCAGATTAGGTCCTGTGCCCAGAGTCACTCAGCTTCTAAGCAGCAAGAGAGTTTTGCAGCGAGACTGCTGTGTTCCAACACTGCCATGGTCCTCTATTTCCCTGGATGAAAACAAATAATTGGAGGCATGGAGAGGTCTTTTCTTCCACCTTATAAAAATATTTAAATGATTTTCCCACATTTTAATAAAATGATATTAACTTTAATTTCCATCGTTTTCAGCAAGGCTACAAAGCTGCCTGTGAACTTTTCTCAGCACATTAGTTGCTTGGGCGGTTAATTATTAGCCCTTAATATTGCTGAGGCTTACTGTAAAGTGACAGCTCCGAAGAGCTATTTACCTGTTTATTCACACTTTCCACCAAAGACCTGTTTTTCTTTGAAACCAACCCAATATTAAGTATGCAGCCAGTTTTATTTACTTATTTTTATAAAGAAACCCTGACCTGTAAAGGCTCATTTTTTTTCATCCCAGTTTCAAAACAATTCATTCATGCATTTTACAAGTTATGCAAATGAGCTTCCCTTGATTTTTAGAGGTTTTCTCTGTAATTGATTTTGGGATTCTGTATTAATTACCACTACCCAGGTACAGGGGCTGCCACATAATGGATATATTTGGCAAGAATGACAAAGCTGATAATTATGCACAAGGTGCCTCAGCAAAAGGATTGTGTAGTTTGATGTTTAATTTCAGCAAACTTCTTGAGTTTGTTAAACTTAATCAAAAGCAATCAAAATACTCTGGTGTGAATTACAGCAAATTAATTGCAAACCAGTGGAAAACATCATGTCTTTCAAATTGGAATGTTGAACTGGAACTTGTGATTGAATCGCTCAGATCTGGGAAACGGTTAAGTTTTTGAATGTGGAAGGGTAGTCTAGAGCTTAAATTAGGATCTGGGTGAGAAATGGGAATTCCCTGAGGAATTATGCTTGTAGGGAAGACTGAAGGCCTAAGAATAACCTTCATGTTTGGTTTTAAGGGAAATTCACTCTGTGGACTTGGGAAAGTCACTTACACTTAGATTCTTGGGGCCTCAGTATCCTGATCTGTTCAGCAACATAGCTCTTGCCTTGCTGCTTTGATTAGTAAAGAAGCAGCTTACCTTTATCATCTTTATTGAGTGTACTCTGGGCCAGGTTCTGTGTGCACCCATTGTCTACCTTAGACCTAAGGAGGGCGCTAGGAGGTTGGTGCTCCCTTTTCAGATGCAGACTCAGCTTCAAGACACGTTGATCCCAGGCACTCTCACTCCAGATGACTACTCTAGGGATACTGTGTTTAATTTCGGAAGACTTTGATTTGACAACTTAATCAGAGGCAATCAAAATATGCTTATGAAACATATAGAAAATTAATTTCAAGCCAATGCAAAAGATTATATTTCCCAACCATAGAGAATCAAGTGAGAAGATGGGTATGAAAATATTATGTAAAATGTTGACTGCTATGCAAATGAACAGTAGGAAGACTAAGGCGGCAAATGTAGGAGACAATGCGGAGGCCAGTTGTGCAGACAGTTCCTCCAGCTCATGAGGCCTCACTGGAGGTTAAGTTTTAGTTCATGAGATTTGTAGTTCAGTGGGGCCCACTGAGTCATTCAAACATTGATTCATTGAATACATTTTTTATCTAAGAAGATCAAGGTACGAGGACAGGATCACAGAGTTTAACAAGATGTCATCTTGACCTCTGGGAGCCCATGATGTAGTCACAAAGTCATATAAATTGTTCATAATAATCCAAGGAGCCATTGACTAAGAGCATAAAATAGCACTTCCTTGACAGTGTTTGAAGGGTGGGAACTATGTTACCAGTGTATCCCACGACTTGACACAGAGCCTGGCTGCAGAAAGTACTTGATACATTGGGTTTAATGAATGAATTCTAAAGGAGTCTTGGATATCAGCGTGGGCATCTAAGTGAAAACCTTCCCTCCATTCACCACACTTCTGCCTCCAAGTGTGTGGGGCGTGTCCTACCGATAACCAATTCTCCAGATGCTACCTGGGTGTCCAAAGAGTCAATTTGATGCTGACACTTGCTACCTGGAATTAGTGCAGTCCCCACAGGTTAAGGGATCAGTCTAAGATGGAGCAGGGACTCCTTTTAGGGGGCTGCCAGATCCCTGAAACATAGAAATAAACGAAATTCTTGAGTTTCTTCAAAAAAAATTTCAGGCACCTTACTATCCTTAAAAAGTAAGTGAGCAACTTGATAAGAAAGAAGATAATAATGGCGTAAAATAATAGCTAAAAAAGCTCAAGCCTTTTGTCTCCTATAAAAATAAAAGGCAACATCCTAACATAGGTCCCTGGGTTTAAATAACCTGGACTCCACTGGGCTGGGCACAGTGGCTCACACCTGTAATCCCAGAATTCTGGGAGGCCAAGGTGGATGGATTACTTGAGGTCAGGAGTTTGAGACCAGCCTGGCCAACATGGTGAAATCCTATCTCTACTAAAAATACAAAACGTATCTGGGCATAGTGGCGTGCACCTGTAATCCCAGCTACTCTGGAGGGTGAGGCAGGAGAATTGCTTGAACTTGGAGGTGGAGGTTGCAGTGAGCCAAGATGGTGCCACTGTACTCCAGCCTGGGTGACAGAATGAGACTCTGTCTCAAAAAACAAAACACCACCCCCCTCCCCA
Source organism: Cheracebus regulus (assembly GCA_963574635.1). Taxonomy (NCBI): domain Eukaryota; kingdom Metazoa; phylum Chordata; class Mammalia; order Primates; family Pitheciidae; genus Cheracebus; species Cheracebus regulus. Next base: position 37,235 of record CAUYQU010059419.1, read on the forward strand.
TGCCCCTCGCCGAAACCACCAAATAGAAAAGACCATTTGCTGGCATATTAACCTTAGATTAGGGAAAACAGAGGACTGAACTCTGACTGTCATTCTAAGTTCTAAATTTCTTCCTGAAGGGCCTAGAGAGAGTCAGGCCCACAGGCCAGACCTTAGCATTCCCTTCTATTAGCCCTAAGTTTTTAGACAAAACTTTGCTTTCTTGACCAATCACAGATCAGAGAATCCTTAAATCCACCTATAAACTGTAAGCCCCTGCTTCAAGATATCCTGCCTTTTAAGGCCACAGCAGTGTAACCTCTATGTATTAATTTACGATTTTGCTTGTAACTTCTGCTTTCTTGAAATTTACCCCTGCCTTTAAAAACACTTGCTTGTAAGCCACTGGGGAGATTGAATCTTAAATGTGAACTGCCTAGCTGGGCAGGGTGGCTCATGCCTGTAATCTCAGCACTTTTGGAGGCCAAGGCACAAGGATTTCTTGAGTCCAGGAACTGGAGTTTGCAGTAAGCTATGATTGCACCACTGCACTCCAGCCTGGGTGACAAAGTGAGATCCTGTCTCAAAAAAAAAAAAAAAAAGAAAGAAAGAAAAATTAAAAAGCGAGCTGCTCGGTTCTCATTGATTGGCACCCTGCAAATAAATGCCCGTTTCTCTGGCTACAAAACCTCAGTGTAAATATTTGACTTTAATATGCTAGGTGAGCCGACCCAGGTTTTGTTTCATAACAAGTCCAACAAGAAGGCCACCCATTTTAGACACCAATCACAGATCTGGGTGACCTGCACTTTTGACCAACTGGCTATAAATCAGGAGTTCCCACAGACCCATCCTCAGGTTTCATAATTTGCTGTAAGTTCACAAAACTCAGGAAAACAATTTATTCCTATTTACCTTATTATAAAGGATAAAACTGAATAACTAGATGAAGAGGTACCCTAGTTACCTACTCATAGAGTTGTGAGGTTTTCAGGAACTCTTGTGAGTAGAGCGGTCAGAAACGTACCAGGCACATGACATCCCTGAGCTGGTGCTAGCTGAGATTACTGGTGGATGTTCGGTGGCCTCTGTGGGAATCCGATCTTTGTCATTTACCAGCTCTGGCACCTTGAGATGATGGGTGGAGCTCTTCAATCCTCATTTTGCTTAGAAGCAGCGCAGTGGAAGCACCTCTGCAAAGGGTAAGGGCTAGATGACTCTCATCTAACACTAACAATTGTACAACATTTTGCACAGCATCTACCTAAGAGTCAAACTGTCAGAGACATTCGAACCAGAGCAACTCCATCTTGAACAGGAGCTGGATAAAACAAGGCTGAGACCTGCTGGGCTGCATTCCCAGGAGGTTAGGCATTCTTAGTCACAGGATGAGATAGATGGTTACAAGATACAGGTCACAAAGACCCCACTGATAACAAAAGAATGTGGTAAAGAAGCTAGCCAAAATCCACGCAAACCAAGATGGTGACAAAAGTGACCTCTGGTTGTCCTCACTGCTCATTATATGCTAATTATAATGAATTAGCATGCTAAAAGACACTCCCACCAGTGCCATGACAGTTTACAAATGCTATGGCAACATCTGGAACTTACTCTATATGGTCTAAAATGGGACAAGGACCCTTGTCCACCAGGACAAGGACCAGTACCAGTCCACAGTCTGTTCGGAATGGACCACACAGCAGGAGGTGAGTGGCAGGTGAGCAAGCCTCACTGCCTGAGCTCCGCCTGCTGTCAGATCAGCAGCGGCACTAGATTCTCACAGGAATGCAAACTCAATTGTGAATGGCACGTTCGAAGGATCTAGGTTGCTCACTCTTTATGAGAATCTAACTAATGCCTGCTGATCTAAGGTGGAATAGTTTCATTCTGAAACTATTCCCCTCCCTGCTCCCCACCAACCCATGAAACCCGTCCCTGGTGCCAGAAAGGTTGGGGACCTCTACTCTAAAAGGAAGACAGAAACCCTCTGTATTAGGAATTCCTTGCCCTTTCCTACTCATGAACAATCCACCCCTTGTTTAGCATATAATCAAGAAATACCCATAAAAATAGCCAAACAGAAGCCCTATGGCTGCTCTGCCTACGGACTATCCATTCTCTTATTCCTTTACTTTCCTAATCAACTTGCTTTCACTTTACTCTGTGGACTTGCCCAGAATTCTTTCTAGCATAAGATCCAAGAAACCTCTCTTGGGATCTGGATCAGAACCCCTTTCCAGTAACAAAACCAGACCTTGCCCTGAGTGTAGGAAGATGACTCCATGGTGAGAGGAAGCCTGGATGAGACATAGAGGCAGGGGCCTTGCAGGGAGGCTGTTTGGATTGTCAGGGTGAGAGGCAGTGAGCTAAGGTTTTGGGAAGCCAGAAAGAAAGCAGTGTCTGGGGCCATGAGAGAAAAGGGGAGGGTGAGTTGAGAGACTTGACTGTTGGCTTGAAGGTTTACAGGGAAGGGCCAGATCTTGAGGGAAGCCAAGATAAGGACAAAGTTTCTAACCAGATCCTGGGAGAATGACTATCAACGGAGATGAAGGACTCAGGAGAAGCAGGGTTGGGATGAAGAACTGATACAATGACAGATTTACTGTGCAGCAGATATGTGATTGAGAGGGTTCAGAGAGCATCTCATTAGCTAATTGTGTTTGAACAGGTATTCTCCATATATTGTGCATTTTTAGGGAGATGGACTTACCCACATCAGTTCTTTTATTATGGTAAAATACAGTTAACATACATTTACACTAGTTTTAACCATTTCTGATTGTACAGTTCAGTGGCATTAAGTGCATTCACATGGTTGTGCAACCATCATCACCATGCACCTCTAGAGCTCTTTTGTCTCCCAAATTAAAACTCTATGCCCAATCAACAATCACTCCCCATTCTTTCCTCCCCACAGCCCCTGACACCATTATTCCACTTTTTGTCTATACATTTGACTACACTATGTGCTTCACATAAGTGGAATCAGACAATAATTGTCCTTTTGCAGCTGGCTTATTTCATATAGCTTAACGTTTTCAAGAATCATCCATGTTGATTTTAAAGCTAAATAGTATTCTATTGTGTGTATAAACCATATTTTGTTTATCCATTCCTCTGACACACACTTGGCTTTCTTCCACCTCTTGCCTGTTGTAAATAATGCTGCTGTGAACATTTGTGTACAAATATCTGTTCAAGTCTCTGCTTTCAGTTCTTTTGTGTATACACCCAGAAGTAGAATTGCTGGATTATATTGTAAGTCAGTGTTTAATTTTTGGAGAAGCAGCCATACTCTTTTCTGCAGCAGCTGCACTGTGTTACATTCCCACCCACAATGCACAAGCATTCTGAATTCTCCACATCCTTGCCCATGCTTGTTATTTTCTGCTTCTTTCTTTGTTGTTGTTGATAATAGCCATTCTAGTGGACATTAAGTGATATCTCATTGTAGTTTTTTGTTTTTGTTTTTGTTTTTTTTGAGATGGAGTCTCACTTTGTCGCCAGGCTAGAGTGCAGTGAAGTGATCTTGACTTAATGTAACCTCCTCCTCCTGGGTTCAAGTGATTCTCCTGCCTCAGCCTTCCAAGTAGCTGGGACTTGAGGCACATGCCACCATGCCCAGCTACTTTTTGTATTTTTAGTAGAGAGGGTTTCACCATGCTGGCCAGGATGATCTTGATCTCTTGACCTCGTGATCTGCCCACCTCAGCCTCTCAAAGTGCTTGGATACAGGCGTGGGCCACCTTGCCCTGCCTTGTTATAGTTCTGATTTACATTTCTGTAATAATTACTGATGTTATACATCTTTTCATGTGCTTACTGGCTATTTGCACATCTTTGGATAAAAGTTGAATTCATGTCCTTTGCCTGTTTTTAAATTGGGTTGTGTGGATTTTTGTTGTTGTTGTAGAGTTTAGGAGTTCTTTATGTATTCTGGATATTAATCCCTTATGCTTTGTGTAAAATATTTTCTCTCATTCTCCCATTCTGGGGTTGCCTTTTCACTCTCTTGGTAGTATCTTTTGATGCACAAGTTTTTAATTTTGATGATATCCTCTACATTACCTATTTTTTTGTTTTATTGCCTCTGTTTTTGGTGTTTTACCTAATCACATCACTTCCTGTATCACATAAGAGTCAAATTGTGATGCCAAGCTTCTGGGATAATGGTGTGACTAATGTCTTAGCAAAATCTATTTTATAACTCTCTTAGGTTATTGTAAATACTAGACAGGGATATACAATGCCAAGCTTGCAATCCTTATACCTTCCCCCCTAAATTTTCCTGTTTTGTATCAATGTTCCCATCAATCTTTTAGTCCCCAGGACTGGGAATAGGTATTCTTGACTTCTTGTCCCTTTCCCTCCTAATCAGCTGTAGAAACTGGGAAACTTTCCTTTATCCTCCTGGGCAACTGGGCTATCTATCCCAGTCTTGCTAGCAAAATGTAGGCAGAAGAGGTATTTGTTATCTTCTGGCCTGCAGCAGAAGCTTGTATGCAACTTTCCATGCTGTCCATCTACTCTCATCTGCTGGCCATATGCAGAGGATCTCACAGAGGACTATGTGGACTGTGTTGGAGCCACAAGGTAGAAGGAGTCTGAGCCCTGAATGACTGCATGGATGAAGCCCCTCTATTCACTCACATTGTCCTGTGACACAAGTGAGAAATAAATCTTTACTGTGTTGAGCTACTTAGATTTGTGGTTGTTTGTTATAGCAATTAGCCTGTGCAGATGAATCCCCCAGCAATTCAGATGTCCTCTCAGAGTAGCCAAACAATATATCTCCTTGCCTCCTCCTTCCCATGCATATTTATAGTATTTTAGTCTCTTTGCAGCTCCCCACATCCCTAAACCACTATAATGGTTTACCTACTGGATTACCTGGTCCAAATCTTTCCTCCTCTAGTTTATTATTCATGCATAACAGAATGAATATATAGAAAATCAATATTCCTAAGAGGATAACAGCTTTCTTATGCTTTGGTTTCAAAAGTTTATTAGAGATTTTCCCTATAGAATGCCTTCTTCCCTCTTTTAGTGCTCCTCTACAGGAATACTCACCATCCCTTATGCACGCCTGCTGTTTTACCTTTTCTCCATCTCTTCTCCTCCTATCTTCTTCAAGCTCAAGTTCCCTGTTCCCCTTCCTCGAGGGAGTCCTCTGTTAACTCTTGTCCTGTTTGTTTATCTTATATCCTTAGCACCAGACATACATTGCTCTTCATACAGGTAGTTCCATGCTAAGTGTCTTCAGCTGAACCAGAGATTTCTAACACTGGGTTCATCAATGCAATACATGAGGTCCTTGAAATTGCATATTGAATTCTTTGTCTGTGAATGCATGCATGCATTATTTTTAAAGGGGTAAACTTAGACTTCACAAGTTTCTTCCAATGTGGAAAGTACCTAAGACTATTATACCCATTGTCCTTAGAAAAACAATCATGACAGCAGCAATTGATGTAATACCCCAGAAGAAGGAAAAGGTAGGGGTGGAGGCAAAGTCTGCTTACATAGGATGCCCTTTGTACTTTTCCTGTTTTAATAGGAACCAGTGCTCAGCTTCCAGGGAGGGGGAATCAAAAACTTCTGTAATAAAGGGACTCATCCCTGGCACAGAATTGCATCCGGTTGCATCTGCTTTGCATCATAGGAAGCAGGTGGTTTGTAGAGTTGACTGAAATGAGATAGGGCCCTGCCTGATTGCTCACTACTTTACCCACCGTCAGACAAGGCTAGCTATTGCCACATGCTGAGGTGAGCAGATAGTTCCCCTGTCCTTCTTGTTCCATCAAGATAAGGTCACACTAGCCAGCAGCCCTCCCATCCATGGTCTCATCTCCATACTCATCAAGTCCCTTAGAGCTTCTTAGATTCCATGGTCCAGACCCAGGGGCCTCTGATGCTTGCAGTTCCCCAGGGAGCCCTGATGGAACCTTGTGGGATCCCTTCCCTCTGTGACTCTTTCTGTTTGCTCAGCGCCCAGTCCTGGCAGCAAGCAGCATGCCTTGCTTGCTGCTTTTCTCTGCAGCTCTCTGAATGTTTAATAAATTCTTAATTAAAAGCTGGGCATCTCATCTATTCCTGTCAATTGCTTCTCTGTTGTGAAGAGGAGAGGCCTACAGGAAGGAGGAGTCAAGCCTGCACTCCGCCCTCTGTTCACACCCACAACTACACATGTGCACGTGCGTGCACGCACACACACACACACACACACACACACACACACACACAGAGCCATGGGACTCGGTGCTGTATTTACATAATTCTATTGACACTTTGAGGCTAAAATTATGTATGCTACTTTAATTCTCTGTTAAATTAAATTATGAATGTTTGGAACGTAATAATTTCTTTTGTTCTATGAACAGATTGTTTTATATATCTGCCTATATTACCAAGTTATTAATTTAATGATTTCATAATAGCAGCTCATTCCTCTGGGTAATATAAAGACTGAAGTGCATGCTCTGTACAGCACTGGCAGACACTGCTTGCCCTATGTGAATTGAAGGTTTTAGGAATAAAGTTATTAGTTTTGGCAGAATGTTTAAGTGTGCACAGGGAAACTGGAGGGATGTGTCAGGTCAGCTCGAGCTTCCCAGTCTCATTTTAAAAAGTCAGGGCATAGTCCATTGCGTGTGAGACTGGGTGAAAAATAATTTTCTTAAAGTCAAGCACCTAGCTGAACGCTGGCAAGTTTGAGAGCTGCTGCCTGCCCCTCTACCCGGGCAGCTCTAGGCACAGTGTAGGGTCAGCCCCAGCTACAAACAGGAGAGTCTTTGTCTTTCATGCTGTGGACCCACTGGGCAATCTCCAGCATGATGAAGACGTGCTGCCAGGCAACATGGCCATGACTGCATCGTCCTGCTCCTTGCTGGCTTCCCATCCTATTGTGGGGAGATGGAACAGAGCCAGATTCTGTGTGGTGACGGGGGATGAATGTGAAGTCTGGATTCAGAGGCACCTTCCTCTATCCCTGGGAGTTCTGACTTTTGTGACTTGGGCTCCTTAAGCCTCAATTCCCTGATCAGTACAATGGAGGCATTGATATCACCTTTCCAATCAATGTTGTAGGATTGTGTGGCTCAAATGAGAAAATGGGTGGGAACATACTTTGCAGTCGGTAAAAGATAAGGCTCTTTGGAGGCTGGGTTGTATGTGTAGGGTGGGGGCAGGTACCACTCATTGCTACAGATAACATTACAGCAATGTTCATGGCCATTTGCCTCACAGCTCCAGGTGATTCACTTCTCCCTTTGTTAATCCATTTAGTACTCAATTTGTTCAGCTGACACCTGAGATTTGAGGTTGATGACTTTTAAAGTCCTCTCCACCTTTGGTAGTTTGGGACTCTATCTATTTTTCAGGAGAAATCACCAAAATGCTTCATTTTAGTTGAGATGGCAATACTGAATGTGGAGCCTTACTAAGGAATCACAGTGTATTCAGTTGTTCAATAAATATCAAGCACTGCTAACTCAACAAGTACTGATTTAGAGCAGCAGATGCAACAGTCTCCAAGACAGGAGTGGTTTCCGCCTTCTCCAAGCCTATGATCTAATGAGAATCAGATGATCAAACAGATAATCATGATATCCTGTGATGATAAAAGGCATGTACCCAACCTAGACTGGGGCCAGGAAAGAGGAAGGGAAGCCCAGGTTGAGACCTTGATATTGACTCTGGATCAGTCATGCAAACAGAAGGTGAGAGAGTGGGAAGGGCCAAGATTTTTCAGGAAATAGGAGCATATAGAGAGCGTGGGGACATGGAGGCAGGAGAGAGCAACACGGCATGGCTTGGACATCCCATCTGGGTTTGGGGAGGGAGTGGTGAGATAGGAGGCTGAAGCCATCAGCAGGGGGCCATATATGGCAGACTTTGGGAGCCTTGCTAGGCAAAGGGCACTTGGGGAACTACTGAGGAAGAGAAGGGATTATTTGTGCTTTAGAAAGGATGCTATGGCTGCTGTGGGGAGAACCATCTGGAAGAGTCAAGTTGGAGGCCAGGAGAGCAGTTGGGAGACTGCTACAGTCAGCAAGATGGGAGACGACAGGGTCTATGTTAGGTGGTGACAGCAATGTAGAGAGAAGACATAGGAGGTACTCAGAGGTGGAACTGACGAGGTCTCCTTTAGGCTCTTGGTTAGATGGGGGGAAAACAGAGAGGGAGGTGCTGAAGGTGGGACCAGAAAAGGTCTCTGACATAGCTCTTTACCCTTTGAGTTCTTCCCTCTTTGGCTTTTCTATTGTCAAAGAGGAAACTCTCATGCCAACCCCTTCTTCCATGGCTGACAAACACTTGTGTAATTACCCAATGGGTTTCTCCTGCTCCCTGCACAGACAACACCAATTCACTGACATTGTGCTATTGCAGTAGAGAAAGAGTATTACTAACGTGAGACTGGCCACACAGGAGATGGAGTTATTACTCAAATCAGTCTCTCAAAGGTGAGAGTTTTTCAAGGATAGTTTGGTGGAAGGGAGGCTGGGGAGTGGAGAATGTTGATTGGTTGGAGATGAAATCATGAATGTATGGAAAATGGTTCTTGTGCACAGAGTCAGCTTCTGAGTGGGATCATGCAACTAGAATTATTGAGTCATGAGTCACAGATCTGAGTGGAGTCAGCAAGTTTTCAGAAATGTAAAAGTCTGGCTGAGTGCAGTGGCTCATACCTGTAATCCCAGCACTTTGGAAGGCCGAGGCGGGCAGATCACAAGGTCAGAAGTTTGAGACTAGCCTGCCCAACATGGCAAAACCCCATCTCTACTAAAAATACAAAAAATTAGCCAGGTGTGGTTTCTCAGGCCTATAATTCCAGCACTCTGGGAGGCCAAGGCAGTGGATCACTAGGTCAAGAGTTCGAGACCAGCCTGTCCAACATGATGAAACCCTGTGTCTACTAAAAATACAAAAAATTAGCCAGGCATGCTGGCAGATGCCTGTAATCCCAGCTACTTGGGAGGCTGAGGCAGAAGAATCACTTGAACCTGGGAGGTGGAGATTGCAGATCACGCCACTGAACTCCAGCCTGGGTGACAAGAGTGAAACTCTGTCTCCAAACAAACAAAAAACCAAACCAAACAAAAAAAACTAAAAATCTGAACAAATATCTCAAAAGGCTAGTCTTAGGTTCCACAACAGTGATGTCATTTACAGGAGTAATTGGGAAATAAAGACCTTAGGAACAATGGCTGATTACTGCTTAACTATACCTACATCTTAGTAGAATTCAGGCCCCTGTCATACTCCTAACTTGTGGCCTTTCATTAGTTTTACAAAAATGGTTTAGTTTTGGGAAGGGCTATTATTATCCTTGCTTTAAGGTTAAACTGTAAACCAAATTCCTCCCAAGGTTAGCTTGGCCTATGCCCAGGAATGACCAAGGACAGCTTGGAGGTTAGAAGCAAGATGGAGTCAACTATGTCAGACACCTGCACACACACATGTCTCGGCTGCTCAGTGAGACCTGCAGGATAGCTAAAAAATATTTATCTGCAGAGGTGACAGATGGCTAAGTTAAAACCAATGTCATTGCTTATACTTTCCCCATTTGTTTTTTTGTCTCTGTATGTCAACTCTATGAAACATTCCAATATCCTCAATTCAAAAAAAAAGAATTTCTTTATTTTACCCTCACACAATATAGTGTGTTTTAATCATCTCTGGATTCTTGGTGCCTAGCAGCGTGTCAGGCACAGCTATAGCCAAGACTTTTGAGTGATGGATGAGCAAATAGACCCAAAAGCATTGAGTCTCATTCCTCATGATGGAAATTCTGGGGTGTGCTCACCAACCTCTCCCAGAAGAAACCTGGGTCTGTCTAGGTAGGAGGCAGGAAAGCACCAGCATTTGATGGCAAACCTCCTCCCCAGTTATAGAAATGACAAATCCAGATCCCTGTGAGGCCAAAGACAAGTGGTCCAGAGTAGTTGCTTTGCAAATGGACGTTAATGTTGGCCAACCCATTAGCAGAAGGTGGGCAAGAAGGGGACAGAGGGGAAAGTAGTAGGGTTGGTTAGGGTTCAACCTTCCTACAAAGGGTCACAGCTATAAAAGAAGGAATTGCCTGCTTAGGCACAGGATAGAGAGATGGTGAGACAGACAAAGGAACAAAAAAGGTGATAAAGATCATGTGGAAAACTAAGCATGAACCAGGAGCCGGAATTTGGACAGATCAACTGTGGAAGGTGACTTTCCCCAAACATGTGGAGGAAGAATCAGTGTAGGATTTGTCAAATAGGATCTGGGGGGTTGGGGGGTGAGAAATGACTATTTTGAGGCATCATGAGAGACAGAGAGCAGGGCAGAGTTTGGATTGAAGTATCCATAGGGACAGAGGAGATCGTGTTTGCTTTGTTAATGGCTGTGTGCCGATGACTGAGGCTAGCACTTCATAGGTAGCCAATAAAATCGGAATGAGTCCTGGGTGTTGTCCTTCAAGAATCATGTACAGGAAAGTTGAGGAAAGAGGGATGCTGGGGTGGGAGAAGTTTGCTGCCTTCAGGACCTGGATCTTAGAACTGGCAGAGGGCAGGCAGATCAGCGGAACTCAATTACGTTCAACACATTCCCAAGCGATGCCCCAAGAATTCTTCCTCAGTGGTAAATTATTGGTGATACACTACTGTGGTCTGAGCCTTGTTGTTCTCCAAAATTGATATGTCAAAACCTAATCCCCCATACAATCGTGGAGTCTTTGGGATGTGATTAAGTCATGCAGGCTCTGTTGTCATAATGGGATTAGTGCCCAGTAAAAGAGGCCCGAGGCAGCTATTTGCCTCTTCCACCATGTGAGGACACATAGAAGGCATCATCTGTAGAGGCCTTCCTCTGGCAGGAGAATCAGCACTTTAGTCTTGGATTTCCCAGCCTCCAGAACTGTGAGCAATACATTTCTGTTGTTTATAAATTACGCAGTGGAAAGTATTTTGTCATAGCAGCCCAAATGGACTGAGACATACACTAAACATCATGGACTGAGTGGATAATGGCCCACAGGCTCCTGGAGCAAGGGCACTGGCAGGAGCCAGAGTCCAGGCAGTAAGTCCAGGGCCTCCTAAAGAATGCTTCAGGAGTAGAAGTGGTGTGATCTTCAGGGAAGTGCAGAGAGCCTTATTTGGATTGCAAACTATAGGATGTCTTTTTTTGGTGTCTCATGGAAAGGCCACATTTGCAGGTGAGAATGGTGATGGTGGTGGTGGTGGTGGGGTCATGGCTAAAATCCAAGAGAGGGATTGTTTGTCTTCCCAGCGTATGTCTCCAAACAACAAAAAAACTGGAGACTCGTGAGAGGCCATTTGAAACAATTCAAAGTCTGGAGCCCTGGGCTATTTGATGTTTCCAGCGACGAACTAGACGATGAAACAGAGAGCACGCTCATTAATTTCATAGATGACACCAAAGGCTGAGTGAGGCTGGAGGGGCACCTTGGAGGATCAGATTAGAATTCAAATTGACTCCAGTAGGTTTTAGAGACTGGCGGGAAACCAACCAAATGAGATTCAGGCAGGACAAGGGCAGAGTGAAGGAAAAGCAGCCACACAAAGGACGGGCAGGAATGACTTACTGAGTCCCAGTCCTGCCGGAAACCTGAAGACTGTCTTGACCTGCTTGCCTGATTCATCACTGCTGACATTTGCACACAGCTCACAATGAACTTTCACAGCGCCCTCCTTTGAGCTTAGGCTGACAACCCCTTGAGAGAGGAATTATTATGAATAAGTTCATGGGGGTTCAAAGATGTTAAAAATCTGCCCAAGGCCACATAGCTGATAGATGTCACAGCCAGATGCAAACTCAGTTAGCACTTTACAGCGCTCCTTTGACACTTACCTCAGTGCCTTACTGTGTCATCTGCTCTCCCACCTCATTTAGAGGTACATTTCCCTTGAGGCTTCCCTTGCCCCCGGGCCAGCCCCATCCCTTTTCCTATTCTTCCCTAGGTGGCCAATATCCTAGGGTGTGTTGTGCAACCCAATTCTTACAAGCTGCTTTATCAATCTGTATTTGTTCTAGTTGGACCAGAGTCACCCAGATAAGTTGTGCATCTTGGGTTCATCCAGCTGTCTGTCAATTCCTCTACTGATTGGGTTTGTTGAGAACCACTGGAGATGACGTAATTGGGTGGAAGGAGCCATTACAGATCCATCAGGCAGGCCCTTGGTGCTGCTTGGCAAGAATCCATTATGGGTCTCTGGTCAGCTTATTCCCTTCAAGGTCCTAACATCATTACTGGCTCATTTATCACCGTCATTATCATCCTATTGAAGAACAGATGCGGGTCATCTGGAAAGTGCTGTCTCAGCTTCCTGTTTTCATTCTCTCTCAACTCATCCAAATGTACTTCAGTTTGCACTCCTCTCCTCCTGGCTCTGGGTAAGGAATGATTTGTTTGTTCACTCTTCTCTACTGTACTCACAGCCTATCCTATTCTTCTTCCTTGAGGCACTCCACAAGGTCTTCCCACTTTACTGTTCCTTCCTCATAGTCCTTGAACATGCTTCAGCTCAGCGCATCTTCAAAAGCTCTTCCTGGAGGGCAGTTACTAAAGAGGTGATGGAATATGGAACTGGTGTCCTGGAGATGTTCTGGTTCTTAGGTTAAGTGGAGCTCTTAGGTTAAGTGAAGCATTCTTGGGTACTTTACACATATTCTGTCACATATGCCCATCACTAAGTAATTTAAAAAATCAGCTTACATAAAAATATTTCTCCTTTAACCATGCTAACATTTTGTTCTTCCTTTTGATGAAAGTTCCTTGAAGATCATCATCTTCAACTTTATTTCTTCTTTCCTCCTTAAGCTACTATTCTGATGACAAAAGCCCCCCCTTGGCCCCTAGTGTGTCCATTTGCAGCCCATATCTCACCTTACTTTCCTGAGGCATTAACTAATCAACCATTCTTCTTCTCTTTAAAACGCTGTAGACCTGAGCCATTTCTCTGCCTTGGTTCTCACCATTTCCTAATGTGTCCTTTTGCAGCCCACAACTCACTTGACTTTCCTGAGGCATTAACAGGTCAGCCACTCCTCTTCTCTTAAAACCTTGTAGACCTGAGCCATTTCTCTGTCTTGCTTCTCCCTTGAGCTCCCTGACTAGCATCTCCCAGTGTCTTTGCTGGTTCCTCTTCTTCTGCCCAGCACGTACACATCTGTAATCTCTCAGCTTCCTTTCCTAGGGTCCTCTTTCCCTTTCTTCTTATTCTTCCTGCACCAGACCAAGGCTCTCCATGACTTCATATCTACCCATTCATACACATCTTTCCTGGCCAGAGCTCTCTCCTGCACCACACACCTTATATTGAACTTCCCGCTAGATAGCTCTACCTGAATCTTCTCCTTCCATGCAACCTGGACTCATGTTATTGCCCTCCTTCAACCTGCCCCTCCTTCTGTGGGCCAGCCCCTAGGAGTTATCTTAGACTCCTTCACATTACTTTCTTTCCCTATGTCTGATTGTAGAACTGTCTATATTCATGGTCATAAGCTTTTCATTAATTTCCCTGTTTCTAACCTTGCCTCCTGTTAATCTATAGCTGATCGTGCCAAGATGCAAAATTTTCCATATTACCTGCCTGCTTAAATTCCTTAAATTCCTCTCTATTACCTACAGGTCTGAGTCCAGATTTCCTAGCCTGCAAGGCCCCCATCACCTGATGCCACCTGCCTCTTGAGTGACAATTTCTGCCCTCGCCATGCTTGGCCTACTTGCAGGTCCCCAAGGACACCATGATGTCCACAGTCTTAGCTTTTGTGCATGTCCTGCCTCTGCCTCAAGACCCTCCCCCATGTTTCCCACCTGGTAGCTGTTCCTGCAGTGTTCTTCCTTCCCATTCTGGGATGCAAAACAATGTGTCAACCGAGAGTGCTGGTGCTGGAGTCACCCTGACTAGGTTCAAATCCTGGTCTACTCCTAGCAACGTGACTTGGGTTACACACCCTAAGGCTTCCTGTCCTCATCTGTGAAGTAGAAATGAGGAAAGCACCCACCTCACAGGAATGATGTGAACATTCACTAAGACAAGGGTCCCCAACACCCCCGTCCATGGACGGGTACTGGGCCACAGTCTGTTAGGAACTGGGCTGCACGGCAGGAGGTGAGCAAGGGCAAGCAAGTAAAGCTTTGTCTGTATTTAAACGCATTCCCAGCACTCGCATTACCCCCTGAGCTCTGCCTCCTGTCAGATCAGCAGTGGCATTAGATTCTCATAGGAAGCATGAACCCTATTGTGACCTGCACGTGTGAGAGATCTAGGTTGCATGTTTCTTTCTTTCTTTCTTTTTTGAGATGGACTCTTGCTGTGTCACCCAGGCTGGAGTGCAGTGGCGTGATCTTAGTTCACTTCAACCTCCACCTCCCGGGTTCAAGCAGTGCTCTTGCCTCAGCCTCCTGAGTAGCTAGGATTACAGGCACGTGCCACCACACCTGGCTCATTTTTTTGTATTTTAGTAGAGCTGGGTTTCATCATGTTGGCCAGGCTGGTCTCGAACTCTTGACCTCAAATGATCCGCTCACCTCCACCTCTCAAAGTGCTGGGATTACAGGTGTGAGCCACTGCGCCTGGCCGGTCGCATGTTTCTTATGAGAATCTAACTAATGCCTGATGATCTGAAGTAGAATAGTCTCATCCCAAAACCATCTGGCCCTGAACCCTGGACTGTGGAAAAATTGTCTTCCATGAAACCTAGTGCACTAAGGCACTCCAATCTGCCATCGTGTTTGCTGCATGGGAAGTCCTTCCTGCACACTGGCCCTTCCACTGGACTAAGTTCCAATGGCACCTGTTCTGTGAAGGTGTTCCAGACCTTCCAGACAGACTTAATTTTATCACTTTTGCTCATTAGAGTGTAATTTTGTGTGTTTGTGTCTGCATCTACAAGAACACCGGAAACTATTTGTGTTGTAGCTCTTGGGATCTGACCCAGTATTCAATGTTAGGCACCCCCTGCTCCCCGCCATGCCTCAGAGATGAATGGCTTGGGCCATTCATATTTGCTTGGCTACATAAAGGCTTTTGTGGTTTTGGACGAGCTTCCTGATCCAATTTACCCATCTATAAACTGAGGCCATTGTGAAGGGATGCTGCTTTCTGAAAGGGCGCTCTTATATTGGGGATAAAGTTCACAGGGAAACCAAAATCCCTAAAATAATCAGGATGGACTATCTAGAAATTAGGGCTGGTCAGCAGGGTACACATTGTGCAGTGTGTGGAGAGACATTGTTGGGAGTTGTGGCTGTGGAATAGGGCAGGGACTTGTATTACACGTGTGTGTGTGGTGTGTTGTATGTGTGTGCAAAAACACATGGCTGTGCCCCATGGTTGTGCAGCGTGCCCTGGGGCAGCCAGTTGCCAGTTGCCTCACTGTCCTCTGGCTGAAGCAGTTGTTAGAGGGGAGCAGCAGCTGGCCTGAGCAGCCTCCCAACAATGATCTCAGGGGGCAAGAGTCACGCTGCTGTGTAAAGGCCATGGGAAATGGAGGCTTAGCTAAATAGAGCAGCCAGTGCTTATGGACCCCCCCCAGGCACACATTTTCTGCTGGCCACCTGAAGGGCTGCCAGGACATTCTTGTACCTTGCCTGGGTGGGACTGGGAAGCAGCTACCCCTAGCTCTGGGCAGATGCCAACTCAGGCCCTGTGGCTGGCAGCATCTCCCCAGGAGATGGGTAAGACTGCATGGCTGATGCTCTTTGTCCAAGTTCCCTGGGGTGGGATGGGAGAAGGGAACAGAAGGCATTGGCTCTTGTCCACAGCCAGGATCCACTCTGCCTGGCTTTGAGGTCTTCTGCCCTCTCAATTTCTGGCCCACCCCATTTTGGGCTCTTTGGTGTCTTCTCTGCATATCCTTTAAGGGTTCAAAGGATGACCTCCCCTGGGGCCACAGAAGCAGGTGAGGAAGTGCTGCTGTCGCCTGCTCTTTTGCCCTGGCCATTCCTCTGGGCCTGGCTTTCGGGCAGCCCACTCCAAAGGGCTTCATAAAGCAGCTCCCTGCAGTCCCTCGGGCTCCGGCTGGCTCTTCCTTTATCGGTCCTGTTGGAATTTCATAACCTGCCTGTGGACAGCTCCTTTGGGACCATGGACCTGCCGGTAGCACTTTCCCACATCCCTATTCCCCAGCTGCACATTAGAGGCGTCAACCCCCACACTCACTGAAGGCCCAGGCCACATGCTCGTCACCTCTTTGGGGCAGAGGCAATTCGGACACTCCATTTGGCCCTTGCCTTAAACTTGCTTAACACTGTCAGCCATTTCTCCAGCACATAACTAGCTCCCATACCTGCATTTTTAAAGGCACAGCCTACCTCCTGGTGGACAAATGGCCCTGTAAGCTTGTGTGGTATGGTCAGGACAGGCTCTAAGAAGGAGGTGGGACTGGACATGGGCCCTCAAGTCCAGGCAGGATAGGGCTGAGTGGCAGGAGAGCATGTGGGGCTTCTGAGTTAAGGAACATGTTTTTGGAAATGGTCCTTCCACTGCATTCTCACAGCTGCCAATTAATAGTGCCCATCAGGTGAGGGTGGCACTCAGAGAGAGGCATGCCCTGAGGCCCCCGCAGAGGCCCACTGCTGCATCTGAAGCTGCGCCATGCTCGGGCCGTGGACTTGTCATCTTCCATGTGGCCTTATGGGATGAAGACGTTGAAGTGCTGTCTCCTCCTAATGAACTTCAGCGGAGAACTCGAGTTGGCTTCTGAGCACACATGTCCTCTGCCTCGGCCATGCTGCTACCGAGGCAATTAACTGCTGCTGTAATTCTGGGTCTCTGCACCCAAGGGCCCCCCTTTCCAAACAACCATGTCGAACAAGAGTCCTTATAGGAGAAGGGAAAGAGGCTGTCTGGTCTGGTGGCCCGACAGGTGGCCAGCTGAGAGATGACAGGAGTGTGAACGGAGGGGCTGTGTAGTTTTAATCACTTCAGATGCTGTTCTGGGAGCAGATGTGAGACAGCTCTTGGAGAGCACTCTGGGGGTTGCAGCACCCTGAGGATAAGTGAGGGTGACATCCGGAAGACAGGATATTCTTCCAGATCACTATTCCCCCGGGGCTGGCCCCAAGCCCTGCCAATTACCTCTCCTGCTGGCTGGGCTCTGCTGTGTAGGATTGGGCCTGAACTAACCCCGTGGCAGGGCACCCCACCAGGGAGTAGGAGGCTTGGTGACCCCAGTTGGGGGTAAGGGGGTGACGTGCTGGGAGGCTGAAGGAATGACCTCTGGGGACCTCAGATTCCTGGACGCCTCCAGCCTTCCCATGGGTTATTTTCTCTCACAGCAGCACAGCAGAAACCTGGGTTAATCAGGAGCTTGGGCTGACCCTGGAGGATGGTCTCAGAGGAGAGAACCTATTTTGAGCTGGTGAAATGATTAGTGGTGCTAAGCACAGGCTCAGCCCAGACTCTTCTGGCCTACTTACAGGCTGTTCCAACTTTCCCTGGCCTGCACGCTGTCTCCCTCCCCATCCCTCCTTCTCCTCTGTAAGCTGGCAGCTGCCCTCACCTGCCTTTCTCTCTTCTTGCTCTCTCCTCCCCTTTATATGAGAAAAGAAACCCCATAGGCCCCTGAGGGCTCTAGACAGCACCCTTAGGAACCCCAAAGATTTCAAATGACCCCGGGAGCTTCTAAAGCTGAATTATCCTGACCACAAGCTGACCCAGGGTACATTCTATATAAGCAAAGAGAGGAGGCCTCAGGGAGCTCCCGAGGTGACGGATCCAAGGGTTTTCCTATGGACGGTGGTGGGTGGTTGGGGGTGAATGAGGGAGTGAGGGGTGGAATGAGCTTAGCCGGAAGGTCCTACCCAGGTGATTCTCCCTTGGCCTATAGCCAGAATTTCTTGGGAGTGGCAGCATTTTTTGAATGACCCAAGGTAGAGTTGTGCTCTTGGGGCACTTAGAAGAGGCTGTGAGGAGCCCAGGGGCCTGGGAACTCTGGGAACCTGGCCCGTGGCTGGCTCCTCTGAGCATCCATCTGGCCTGCTGGGTGAAGGCTGGTCACCATACGCATTCACTCACTCAACAAGTAGGCGTTGACAACTGTTCTGCACCAGGCCCTGCTCTGGGTGTTTGGGAAGAGTGAAGAGCAGAAATGCTACGAAGGGAAAAAAGAGAGTGCTGAGTTGAAAATTCACGGGAAGGGGGACCTATTTTAGATAGCAGAGAACAGGCCCCTCAGAGGAAGTGACATTTAAGCTGAGACTTGGAGAATGAGTAGGGATGAGAAGAGCTAGGTGTGTGGGAAGCAGGACAGGAAGATGCACGCAGGAGCCCCCGAGGCATGCAGGAGCTGGGCTCCGGGGCGCCACGGAGGAGAGAGGCAGGATGGCAGGGCCCCACAGCCTGGGCTATAAAGACCGTGCTAAGGAGTTGGGATTTTGTCCTTAGAACAGGGCATGTCCATCCCAAGCCCGCTGTTTTTGTACTCACTCCATGCCCTGGCCCCACTCTGGGCCTGACTCTCATAGGCTGTGTCTTCTAGCCCCTGGGTCGGCAGGTTCCCAGCTGGTCTTAGCCTGTGGGAGACTGGCAGGAGCTGGAGCTCGGGGGAAGAAGCCAGGCCATTTCTCCTTCTCTGCCTTGGACAGGATTTCCAGAACGGGCTGCAATTCTAGGTTTCTGGCACCCAGTGAACAGGTCTGCCAGGTGACCAGGGCCCTGGGTACCTCAATCCAGAGGCTTGCTTTGTCCTGCCAGCATAGGGATGTAAGTGGTGGTTTGCCATGGCTAATCTCTGGTTGCCTTATTGCTTCTGCTGGGCTTCTTGGCCTCCTTAAAATTCACTCAGGTTTTGTTTTGTTTTGTTTTGTTTTTTGAGACAGAGTCTCACTCTGCTGCCCAGGCTAAAGTGCAATGGTGTGATCTCAGCTCACTGCCACCTCTGCCTCCCGTGTTCAAGCAATAGTCCTGCCTCAGCTTCTCGAGTAGCTGGGATTACAGGCTCCTGCCACCACGCCTGATTAATTTTTGTATTTTTTTTTAGTAGAGATGGGGTTTCACCATACGGTTCAGGCTGGTCTCAAACTCACAACCTCAGGTGATCTCTCTGCTTCGGCCTCCCAAAGTGTTGGATTACAGGCGTGAGCTGCTGTGCCTGGCCCTCACTCAGTTTTAAATGCTCACTTATTGAACATTTGCATGTTCTCTAAGTCAAAGGACGTTGCATATCGATTCATTCAAAGCTCTTTGACATGGATTCTACCTATTTTACAACTAGAAAAACAAAGTCCAGAGAGGTGAAAGTGCATAGAGAGTGAATAGCAGAGTAGGGCATTGAACTAGATAGTCCAGCCCCAGAACTTGAGTTTTTAAGCTCTGGGCCAAGGCCTGCATAAAGGGCTGAGTGGCAGAACTGAGTGAAGTGTGTGGTTCTAGAGGAAGACCTGAGTATGCACTGTGGCTTCCTCATGTTGGGTTTGATCATCTTGAGTAAGGCACTTAATCATTGGGAACCTCAGTTTGCCTATCTATTAACTGGGGATAGTATTAATACTAGAATTTAGTTCCTAGAGGTTTTGTCGGATCAAATGAGATGGTGCGCATGAAATACTTAGCACAGGGCCTGGCACATAGTGACACTTGATCAGCGTCAGTGTTTATTTTTGTTCTTCCTTTTACATGACTGCCCTGACACAGGAGTCCAACACACAGGACTGGACAACTGGATCATGGGTCAGGTAGGGCCATGGCCGCTCTTGTGCTCCCAGGTTCTACTGAGACGTGGGGTGAGTACATTGAGCTCTATGGTGCTGAGTCTGAAGCCTCATCTCTAAAGATGTCCTTGGTTTCCAGGTTGTCCTGTCCTTGCCTGTGGTTTTTCTGTGTTCTGAGCAGGTGTTTCTCAGAAGTCTCATATGGAGCCTTCTCCCTCCATGGCCCTGTAGAGAACTCCTGTGCCCCTAGGAGGACTTTGCTAGACTAAATCAGGCTGAGAACCACCAGACCCAGATCTTTGGAGCAATCTCAGGCCCACAGAACTTGTCATGGTCTCTGTTGTTCTTTCTTGTTTTGAGCCACAACAAAAGATGAAATGTGTGCATGTGTACACACACACACACACACACACACACACACACACACACACACACCACACACTACTAAAATCAATGACCCGGTGGCAAACCTCAGTGAATTGCTGAGCCTTGAACAATTTCAGCCGACTGATGAAGATCCCAAATAATTTTCATTCTAATCTATGTTGCTTGACTTCTAAGGTGGTAATGGCCCCTTTGGTGACAGACTGTCCTTTCTGTACACAATTTATGGCTGTGATTTGCCTTTCTGAACTGCTACAAAATGCAGAGGAAAAGTAGCCTTTCAATTACTGTGAGCCATCCTTTGCTGAGAGGCTGGGCTCCTGGCTCCCAGCTTGGGCAAACATGTGGTGACGAGGCCAGGAAGAGCGTGGCGAGAGATAGAAGGAGGGAGAACATGGAAGGAGGTCTGAACATGAAAGTCAAAAGATTGCAGTCATATTAACAATAAGAGTAGCTAATGTTTATGCATTTTATAATTGCGAAGAACATTCAACAGCATTATTTCCACTTACTCTTGCTAACCTGTCATTTTACAGGAGATTTAGTTAGGGGACTTGTCCAAGGACACACATTTAGCCATAATTAGTAGAGGTACAGTCACAACTAACACCGGTTCTTCTGACTGTCATGTAGTGTTTCTGATGAGTGTGTGGGGTGAGGAGGCTTATAGGCCTTTACCAGATAAGTAGCAGTTGGCTCAGGGGGTTGGAGTCTTCCAGGCTGCATAAAACATGACTCAGGGTCATGCATGTAGTCCTTCAGGAGAATAATTCTCTGAGCCTAAGCTGAGATCCAATCAGGTCTGGCCTGGTGCCTCCTAGGTTGTGGTTTTTGAGAAGTGGGATAGCATAAGAGTAACTTGATTCCTATAAGTCTGTCATTTCTAGAAATTAACCCAGGGTAAATGCTTTGCTGAGCTCGAGAAGTCTTCTAACCTCTCTGTAAATCTCAGCTCCTCCCTCATCTGTAAATAGGATTGTAACAGTAAGTCCTTGTGAGAATTAAATGAAATAATGAAAGAGCTTTGTAAGTGGTTGAGAGTCAAAGCCACATGAAGGGATTTTATTGTATCTTCCATCACCGCCACCGTCACCGTCCTCCCATTCCCTCCATCATCACCATGATCTTGTAAGAAGGAGAGCATGAGTCAGAAATTACTGAGAGTATAGAACAACACTTAGGATATCTGGGGAGCCTATTTAAAATGTCACATTCTGGCCACACACTCAGGGATCGTGATTCAGAAGCTCTCAGTAACACCAAGAAATATTCCTTTTTAACAAGAACCCAGGGTGATTTTTGTTGCAGGAAGCCTGTAGGTCACACATTGAGAAACATTGCCTTATAATTGTAGAACAAACAAAAGGAGATTATACCACACAGAGGGTCTAGTGATGCTTGTGAAACCCGTGAGCCTACAATATGTGTAAGTGGTCCAAGACCTTTCCACATGAGGTCACTGACTACCCATCAGCATTCTGGGGCAGGAGCAGCCTCCCTGAGTTTTCTGGTCTTGCTTTATCTAGTTTAAGCCACCTGGGGTGAGCTGGGTAGAACACATCTATCTAATATATTCATGTGAACTTGGGGCTTGGGATTGAAACAGCAGCGTAAAGACAAACGAAGAAAGTATTTACTTATCCTAACACAGTAAAAAGCAATTAATCCTCGCTATTAGCCATAATTAAATTGCTCAAAATGAAGACTTTGAACTTGTGAGCTGGAGCAACTCTCACTCTGTGGCTTCCTGGGGAGAGCAGGCATCTTCCCCAGCTCCTCTCTGCCCTGCCATCTGGGCTGCTGCTACTCTGGTCCTGTTGATTCCAAAGAGCTCCTCAAGCTGAGACTGGTGAATTGACTTTGCAAGATGCCTTTTTAAAGGGCCAGACTAATTTTCTACAGGAAACATGGGAGTTATAGGTGAAGAAAACCCACCTAAGCTAAATGTGTAGCAGGAGTTCAGGGTGGCTAGCAGGTGAGATTGGGATTTATTTTTGTATGTGGAGTATTTGCAGGGCAACCCTGAAAATCAAATTTGTATCCACTGACGTGCATGGTAGCTAGAAACATCTTGTAGGGGAAGATACTACAGCCATGTCTAAATTTGGGGTTCAGACATGATCAGATATGCCAGGTAAACTGAAAGCAGGGATTGGGAAGCAGAGGACAAATTACCAGGTGGGAAAGGAAGCTGTGGAAAACAGACTCTGGCTGGCAGGATCCCAGGAAGGTACTCAGAGGCAGACTTGAGGCTCAGAGACCTGTGGAGTGTTTTGGTGAGCGTAGGGGCTATTATCTGTGAGTCCTCAACCCTATTTCCATATTAGTCTATTCTCATGCTGCTAAAAAGACATACCCAAGACTGGGTAATTTATGAAGAAAAAGAGGTTTAATGGACTCACAATTCCATGTGGCTGGGGATGCCTCACAATCATGGTGGAAGGTGAAAGTCATGTCCTACATGGTGGCAGCCAAGAGAGTGTGTGCAGGGAAACTCCCCTTTATAAAACTATCAGATCTCATGAGATTTATTCACTATTAGGAGAACAGCACAGGAAAGATCTGCCCCCATGATTCAATTACCTCCCACCAGGTCCCTCCTATGACACATGGGAATTATGAGAGCTAGAGTTTGAAATTTGGGTGGAGATACAGCCAAACCATATGGTGGGGGTGCATGTGTATATTTGGGGAGGGAGAGGCTTTGGGGTATTTCCTTAAATTCTCTAATTGGGGGACCCCTGCAAAAGACTGTCACTAAGAAGAGAGATATCGAGTTGGTGAAAAAGTCATTGCCATTTTGCCACTAAAAGTAATGGCGAAACTGTAATTACTTCTGCACCAACATAATAGCTTGATAATCTGGGATAGAATGAGGGCAGGCAGCAGCTGCAGCATGGGCACCCCCAAAGGCTCCAAGAGGTACCCAGAGCAGGCAGGTGTGTTACAGCAGAGCAGCCAGAACAGGCTGGGATCTGACCCGGGAGGATTGTGGAATGAAGCGTGAAACCCCAGCAGGTAGGAGAGGGCAGCACAAGCCTGCAAGGGGATTGCGGTGTGGCATTTCAGTGGGGTGGGAGGTGGGTAGACAGTGACCAAGCTTGCCTAATGGGGGAGTGATGGGCTGGGCTGCTCCCGCCGTGCTGACGAAGCTGCCGTGGGTAGGTTGGCCACCATCACCACGGGATGTGGGTTTTCCTGCCAAGTCTCCTGGGGCTTCTCCCTCCCAGTCTCTGTTTCCTTTCTTTCTTTCTTTCTTTCTTTCTTTCTTTCTTTCTTTCTTTCTTTCTTTCTTTCTTTTCTTTTCTTTTCTTTTCTTTCCTTTCCTTTCTTTCTTTCTTTTTGAGACAGTGTCTCGCTCTGTAGCCCAGGCTGGAGTGCAGTGCTGCGATCTCAGCTCACTGCAACCTCCACCTCCTGGGTTCAAGTGATTCTCCTGCCTCAACCTCCCGAGTAGCTGGGATTACAGGCATGGACCACCATGCCCACCTAATTTTTGTATTTTAATAGAGGCAGAGTTTTACCATGTTGACAAGGCTGGTCTTAAACTCCTGACCTCAAGTGATCTGCCTGCCTCAGCCCCCACAAAGTGCTGGGATTACAGGTGTGAACCACCATACCCAGCCCCTGTTTCCTTTCTTTTTAAGTCTTCTGTCCATACTTGGTGGTTCTGCATGCAGAGCTCTCCAGTACCCAATTTGGCATGTGAAGGAGATAAAAATAAAGCTGAGAGGACTTGACGTGGTGTCATTTTTCAGGTCTTGAGGTCCCTATGTGGCCCTCTTTCCACCTTTAAGAGTCCTTTTGTGATTGTCTGTTGAATTATTTGCAGAGCATTTAGTTTTACTTTGAGAAAAAAAACAGGAAGAGTGGACTAATGGCATCTTGCTGTTGAACTTGCACTCTTTGTCTTGCTTTCAAGCTCTGTCCTAGGATAGTCAGATGGGGAATTAGCAGGTGCTGGTCCTTGGTCTAATGCAGGAGAACAGCAGATGCTCGCAGCTGTTGGTGGCAGCACGGGCAGGGGCCACGTCCTCTGGATAATGCTTCCAGTTGTCCCATGGGCTCCTCTATGCTGCACCAGCCCTTGAGGCTACTGCTGGAAATAGCATTGGGTTATGTGCTGCAGAGTCTGACCAAGTGTGGTCATGCCCAGGGTCTTGTTGCTGCTGGAGGAAGGTGGCATTGTAGGAGGCAGTTCAGTGAACCAACCCAACTGTCACCAGAGATTACCATCTTTGGGAATCATACCATCTAACAGAGCTACAACAAAAGTGTCTACCATGGTCTATGGGCGTAGGGGCAACTGGGGAACTAGACTATACCTTACAGCAACTTTTCGACGAGCTAGGAATCAATGCCTCTTTGACTTCCATGATTCATTTATCTTACATTGTAACATCAAGTTTTTGCCATGTGCCTGGTGATCTGGTTTGGCTGTGTCCCCACCCAAATCTCATCTTGAATTGTAGCTCTCATAATTCCCACGAGTTGTGGGAAGGACCCCCATGGAGGTAATTGAATCATAGGGTTGTTTTCCTCCATACTATTCTTGTGATAGTGAATAAGTCATGAGATCTGATGGTTTTATAAGGGGTTTCTCTTATACGATTGTGAGGCCTCCCCAGCCATGTGGAACTGTGAGTCCATTAAACCTCATTTTCTTTATAAATTCCCCAGTCTTTATCAGCAGTGTGAAAAGACGCCAATGCACCTGGCATGGTGTTTGATGTTGTGGGGAGAGAGACATGAATGAGACAGAGCCCCTCCCTTTGGGGAGCACCCCGTCTAGGAGGGGAACATCAGCAAAAGTGACAAGATGGGACCTTTACCATGCAGGGGCCTGTGCAAAGTGCTCTGGTAGCATCAAGGGGGTCTGACGGGGCCTTCACAGTGGTGGTGACCATGGAGGTCTGACATTGAGGGATGCCGGCAACCCAGGAAGACAATGAGAATGGCAGAGGGGGGCACACAGAGCCACACTCTCGCTTGCCCAAGACACATGGGTGACAGTGTCTAAAAGTGGAGTTGGGGGCTAAGAGGATTTGCCTTCCAGGTATGTACAGCCTGATTTGAGAGTTGGACCCACACTTAACCATCAAATTATCATTGATTTGCTCACTGACACCACAAGGTGAGAGACGTTCAGCTGAGATGTTGACTCACCCATATGGTTGTCGTTGAACCCTTCCTTCTCATGGGAAGATGGAAACTTCTCTCTGGGTTAATGGATCTTGAGGCATCTTTAAGGAGGTATTGGAGTGAGTGGGGGACTTGGAGCAGGGGGGATTATGGTTTTTGGCTGTCATTAGCAGGGGGCAGCTTGTCTGTTTGGAAGGTGAAGTTGAGGCTGCGGTCCCGTATGATGTAAGTGTGTGCTTATGTGAACGTGAGTGTGCATGTGTCATACGTAAGCTGCCCTGAAATATTTTCTTTTTATCTTCTCCAGCACTTAGTTTTGTGTCTGGCACATTGCGGGTCTCCAGTAAGTGGTTATTTAGTGTTGACTATCTTCAGGACCTGGATGACAAAGGCATGTTTGCTCCACGGAGGGAGATGAAAGAAGGCATCTCAGCCCACAGTATTAATAGCAGCAGCTCCATTTGTCGACTCCAGGCTCTTGGAGGCAGATGCCCTGGTGTCCCATTTGCTCTTGTCTTGGTGCTGAGCCCACAGGAAGCTCTGAAAAGACCTGGCTGCTTGAGTTCCCTCATTCTGTTCCCCCTAAGCTCATCTGGGGCCACTTACTCTTGGCTCCTGTACCACTCTCATTCCTTAGTGCTTCTATCCATGCAGTTGTTTCTACCTGGAAGGGGTCTCCTCTACCAGTAGAGAGCCCCTACTCAGCCTTCAAAGCTCATGCTGGACATCACCTCCTCCAGGAAGCCTTTCTTGATGCCCCTGACCTGGGCCCCATGATCTTTCTCTGTGCTGCCCAAATACTCTGTGCTTCCAGTGCAATCCTGGGCTGCAGTGGTGCTGTTGTGCTCATTGCTTTACTTTCTTGTCTTTGCCTCTAGATTGAGAGTTCCTTGAGGGCAGAGACTGTGTTTCATTCATCTCTGAATTCCCAGAGCCCAGAATGGGGTCAAGTTTTCATTGTTACATGGTGCACATTTTCTCTGTAACAGGCACAGCTTTGCTTCTGTTAAGTGAGGAGCATGTCTAGAGCTCTGAGGTTCAAAGATTCTGGACACATTTGAAAAGTGAAAGAAGCCAGGGCACCTGGAGCATTGCAAGCGAGGAGCAAAGTGTTGGAGATGAGGCTGGAGAGCAAGGCAGGAGCTGGGTCATGTGCTGCCTGGGAGCCTATAGGACCAGGAAGAGGATATGAGTCTCCAAATCCTTTATGAATCTGCTGGGCCAAGCAGAGAGTAGATTCAGTAATCGTAGATGCTGCTTCTCCTATCTCTTCTTCTAATCTCTCAAGACATCCTAATTACTCCCCCTGCAGAGAGGGTGAGAGAGAAAGAGAGAGGACAAACATATACAGGTGGTAGGAAAGGCAACTAAAATGATCAAGAGGGACGGGACAGCAATTAGGATTCTTAAATCTGTAAAGATCAAGACCAACAGAGGATGGGATGAAAGCTTTTCAACTGGGAAAGATGGAGTGTATTCAAAATTCTAACATCTTAGTCCTAAATTCCTCCTTCTCCTCCATCCCCATAAAACTTGACAGGAGGTAATTTTAGGAGATCTAAAGGAAACCTACTTTACTCAGAGAGTAGCATTAAATCCTGCAACTGTCTGTGCCCAAGAGACATTGCACAAGCGGAACATATAAATAACCTCAAGAAGGTTTACAAATTTCAAGATTAAAGTTCCCTAATGAGCCAAAGAGTGCAGTTCACTATTTTAGGGTGCGACCCTTAATTTGACATTCAGTAAGCAAGCTCCTTGCTGTTCTGAGCAGAACCAAATATTCCAGCTCTGAACATTTGTAATTCTCAGTCTCTTTAGCCATGCAGCTCTGATGTACATTGCGTATTCCACTCTGCAGACAAGGCGGTGTGTTCAGGGGTTGTCTGTTTTTGACTGTCCTTAAAAGATGTTCTCAACCCATGGGGAAGAGTTTGTGCTGGGTTGTGTAAGCCACAGCTGCTGGGGAAGGAGAGCTGGACTTGATTGAGGAGCCCTGGGCTGGAGTTCTAGCACTATTTTTTTTTAATTGTGTGGAAATACTTGTAACACAAAGTCTGCTATTTTAACAATTATTAAATATTACAGTTTAGTGGCACTTGGTATATTCACAGCGCTGTGCAATCATCACCACTATCTAGTTTGAAAACATTTTCAGCCCTTAAAAGGAAGCCCCATTCCCTTAAGCAGTCACTGCCCGTTCTCTCTGCTGCCAGCCCATGGCAACCAGTCATCTGCTTTTTTTTTTTTTTTTTTTTTTTGAGACGGAGTCTCGCTCTGTCACCAGGCTGGAGTGCCGTGGCGCAATCTCAGCTCACTGCAACCTCTGCCTCCTGGGTTCAAGCGATTCTTCCGCCTCAGCCTCCCGAGTAGTTGGGACCAAAGGCGTGTGCCACCATGCCCGGCTAATTTTTTTTTTTTTGTATTTTTAGTAGAGACATGGTTTCACCACGGCCAGGATGGTCTCGATCTCTTGACGTCATGATCTGCCCGCCACAGCCTCTCAAAGTGCTGGGATTACAGGCGTGAGCCACCACACCCGGCCTGCTTTTTATCTCTATAGGATTTCTAGGACTAATTTTACTTCCCAGCATGCCTTTGCCTCCAGCTGCATCTTGTTCCCTTCTGATATGACCTTTGTCCAGTTCTTTTTTTTTCTCTCTCATATGTATTTTCTATTTTCTTTTGTTTTTTTTTTTTTTATTGCACTTTAGGTTCTGGGGTACATGTGCAGATCATGCTGGATTGTTGCATAGGTACATACATGACAAGGTGGTTTGCTGCCTCCATCCCCCTGTCACCTATATCTGGCATTTCTCCCTGTGTTATCCCTCCCCAA
Organism: Cheracebus regulus; assembly: GCA_963574635.1. NCBI lineage: Eukaryota > Metazoa > Chordata > Mammalia > Primates > Pitheciidae > Cheracebus > Cheracebus regulus. The sequence continues at coordinate 65,236 of CAUYQU010059419.1, forward strand.
CCTCCCCGCCGACTGTCCTTTCCCTAACCCCCTCAACAGACCCCAGTGTGTGATGCTCCCATCCCTGTGTCCATGTGTTCTCATTGTTCAACACTCGCCTATGAGTGAGAACATGCAGTGTTTGGTTTTCTGTTTTTGTGTCAGTTTGCTGAGAATGGTGGTTTCCAGATTCATCCAGGTTTTGCAAATGCATGAGTTTTGGGATCCCCGATCTGTGTGACTGCCCACAGTCACTGGCCTTCACCTACGCTCTGGATACAACACCCTTCCTGACTCCATCCTGGGTTCTGAGAACCTTCCTGGAATTGGCCTTCCAGACTGAGCCTTATGTTTGTGCAGCTGGGCTGGGCTGGGCTGGTTCTGGGAGTGGTGGAGCTAGGGATGTGTGTGGAAGTTCTTGGGAAACTACAGTGTAGCACAGGGCTGGGAATGGTTACCTGCTCCATGGAGGCAGTTCCTCCATAGCACATAGCAACTGGCTGCCTTTGGAGTACAAACCAGGGGTCTCTCTCCAAGTAAGCAAAGACCTGGGAGAGCCCAAAATGCAGTCAGCAGAGGTGAGCAGCTTCTACCAAGGAGACCTGAGCAGGGAGTTTTAATAGCACATGGTCTTCATGGGTGTGGTTCTGGTGCATTTTTGTTGCCCATAGCTGAGAGGGCAGCAGAGTGGGAGCAGAGCCGTCTGCCAGGGCTGGGATCCTGGGACTCCTGCAGACCCCTACCCACTTCACAGGGGTGTCATGAGGACCAAAGAGTGTGTGTGACAGAGCTTGAGGAAGGCATAAATTGCTGCTGTACAAGTGTGAGGTAGGACATTTTTACACTGGTAATAATTGGGAAGTTTCCAGTTCTTGCCTGATGTCTCCAGCCAGCATGTGGGATTGATGCGAGGGGCTGGCCAGGAGCCTCAGAGTCTTTTACTCACTCTCTCATTCATGTATTCACTCACTCATGCATTCCTTCACTCACTTATTCCTTCACTCACTCACTCATGTATTCATTCATGAATTTGTTCATTCATTCACTCACTAATATTTATTCACTCACTCATTCATTCACTCACCCACTAACTCATTTATTTGCTCACTTCCTTCACTTACTAACTCATTTATTCATTAATTCACTTACTCATTTACTAATTCACTTATTCACTTATTCTTTTACTCACTTGCTAACTTATATTCACTTGCTCACAGACTCATTCACTCACTAACTCATTTGCTCACTCATTCACTCAGTCACTAACTCATTCATTCACTCACTAACTCATTTATTCACTCATCGGCTGACTCTTATTCACTCATTCATTCTTTCCTTGCTCATGGTTTAGGTCTACACTGTTCAATATGGCAGCCACTAGCCATGTGTAGCTATTGAATTCTTGAAATGTGCAGGTCTCAAATGAGATGAGCCATAAATATAAAATACATACTGGATTTTGAAGATTTGTTATTAATATTTTTAAAATATTGATATGACAGTATTTTGTATACAGGTAATATACCGTATATGATAGTATTTTGTATATGGGTAATAAACATGTATTATAAAAGTTAATTTCATCTATTTCTTTTTACTTTTTAAAAAGTAACTACTAAAATGTTAAAAATGTCCTAACATTGCCTACATTATATTTCTATTGTACAGACCTGGTTTACCCATATCTGTTTCTCTGAAGTACAGGAGGAGAGTGTTAGACTGACTGCTCTTGGTTAAAAAGCAGGCACAGTCTGGGACCTGTCTCTTTGAATAATATCATGGAGGGAGTGAGGCTTGCCTTCAAGTCCCACATATAGGGACTGAGCACCCCAAACCATGAATGGAGAATATAATCACAAGCCTCTCCTGAGGGACTGAGCACAATGTTTATGATTGATAAAGGCACTAAAGCTGTTGATTATTTATGTTTGCTGGTTTGTACTTCAGTGCCTCTCGACAGTGCAGGAATAGGAACTAAATAAATTACCCAGTGATCTGGGAATTCGTGTAACCCATAACTCGAGTATGCTATTTGTGTGTGTGTGTGCACATTTTAATAAGATGCAATTTTGTTTCAATTTGGGAAATCCCAAAAGCTCGTCTGCTTTGTTTTCTCTGATTCCAACCTAACAGCTTTGGAGGTGGTAGCATATGGGGAGATGACATGAAAACTGCGAGGCACAATCACTCCAAAAACTCTGGTGTTTTCTTCACTGGGAGCTTTCTACCACCTCTATACCAGGTGTCAAGGGTGTGCCCTCTTTAGAACTGTGGGCTTTAGTCTTTAGTTGCCTGAGTTCTTCATCTCCCATAGTAGGCCTTCAGTACAGCACACAGTCAAACCAGAGTGCAAGCCCGAGCACAAAATGAGGAAAGCTCAGGGCCCAGGTAAATTACAAACACAATCTCAGTATTTGAGAGGCTATAATGTAGAGTGGAAGTAGCTGGGCACGACACAGAATGACGCACAGATGCTTAGACACAACACTCATTCATACATTCATTCAACAGGTGTATATTGGACACATGCTCTTTGCTAGGTGCTGAAGAAATTAAAGTAAATAAAGTTTGCTCCTTGCTCTCAAAACACTTTGGTGCATGAGAAAATTGTTTAAAAGCAAAGTGCAGGCCTGGCACACTGGCTCACACCTGTAATCCAGTACTTTGGGAGGCTGAGGTAGGTGGATCACCTTAGGTTAGGAATTTGAGACCAGCATGGCTAACATGGTGAATCGCCATCTCTACTAAAAAAAAAAAAAAATTAGCCAGGCATGGTGGAGCATACCTGTAGTCCCAGCTACTCCAGAGGCTGAGGCAGGAGAATCACTTGAACCTGGGAGGTGGAGGTTACAGTGAGCCGAAATCACACTACTGTACCCCAGCATGGGTGAGAGAGTAAGACTCCATCTGAAAAATAAATAAATAAATAAGCAAAGTACAATTTGCTCAGTCCACTTCTGAGAAGATAGAGCAGATACACTTTGCCCCATTCCTCCTAGTAAGTACCATGAAAAATCCTGGATACTGTACATAAAAAAATAATGAGACATTGAAAGGTTGAAGAAAGGCACACTGCTAGAGATCAAGAAAAGAAGAAAGGACAGGATGGTGATGAATTCCCTGGGTTTTCCTTTTGTCTTGTATGGCTCAGACATGGAGATAGAGAAACCCAAAATGCCAACAGGTGTGAAAAAAGAGGAAAAGAGCCAACAAAAGCCTGTTCCTTCTACCCAAAAGACTGGGAAAGAGACCAATTAACAAGACAGAAAACTTTTGGACAGCCACTACTTGCTATGGTTTGGATGTTTGTCCCTCCGAACCTCATGTTGAAATGTGATCCCCAGTGTTGGAGGTGCGGCCTAATGGGAGACGTTTGGGTCATGGGGATGAATGTCTCATGAACAGATTAATGGCCTCCCTAGGGCAGCGAGAGTGAGTGAATGAGTTCTCATTCTTATTGTTTTTTGAAAGAGCTGGTTGCTGAAAAGAACCTGTCACCTCCTTGCTCTCTCTGGCTTCCTCTCCTGCCCTGTGATCTCTGCACACACCAGCTCTCCTTCCCCTTCCACTGTGACTTGAAGCAGGCTTTAACCCTCACCAGAAGCAGATGCTGGTGCTCTGCTTCTACAGCCTGCGGAACTGTAAGCCAAATAAACCTCCTTCATTTATAAATTACCAAGCCTCCGGTGTTCCTTCATAGCAACACAAAACGGACTAAGACAGAAAATTGTACCAAGGAGTGGGGTGTTGCTACAAAGATACCTGAAAATGTGGAAGGGGCTTTGACCCCAAACAATGTGCAGAGGTTAGAAGAGTTTGGAGGGCTTAGAAGAATAGATGAGGGAAAGTTTGGAACTTCTTAGAGACTGGTTTAGTGGTTGTGACCAAAATCCTGATAGAAATTTGGACAGTAAATTCCATGGTGATGAAGTCTCAGATGAAAATGAGGAATTTATTGGGGACTGGAGGAAAGGTCCCCCTTGTTAGGCCATAGCAAAAAAACGTGGCTACATTGTGTCCATGCCCTAGGGATTTGTGGAAGGATGAACTTAAGAATGATGACCTAGGGTATCTGGTGGGAAAAATTTCTCAGCAGCACAAAGTGTTCAAGAAGTGGTATGATTGCTTTTCACAGATTTTGCTCATATATAGCAGCAAAGGAATAACCCAAAGATGGATTTATAATTAAAAGGGAAGCAGAGCATACAAATTTGAAAAATTTGCAGCCTGGCCATGTGGTAGAGAAAGAATAATTTCAGGAGAAGAAGCCAAGAGTGTTGAGGAATAACCACTTGCCAGAGAGATTAGCACAGATTAAAAAAAAAAATGTCCCAAAGGCATTTCCGAAATCTTTGAGGCCACTCATCTCATAGCAGGCCTAGAGGCCTAGGAAGACAGAATGGTTCTGGGGGAAGGCCAGGGCTCCACTACCTTGCACAACCTCAGGCATCCTTTGGAGCCAGGGCTCAAATGGCTCTAGGTACTGGTTGGACTGTCACTCTGGAGAGCAAAAGCTGTAAGTCTTGGTGGTGTCCCCGTGCTGCTAAGTGTGCAGCCACTCAGATGCAAGAGTGGTGAAGGCTTAGCAGCTTCTACCTAGATTTCAGGCTATGTATCGGAAAGCCCGGGAGGCCCAGGCAGAAGCCTGCTGCAGGGGTAGGGGCACTGCAGAGAGTCCACTGCAGTGCCTGGTAGAGCTGTGGGAATGGAACCACCACCCTTCAAACCCCAGCCACCAGCAACGTGCAACCTCAGCTTGGAAAAGCTGCAGGTATTCCATTCCAACCTATGAGAGCAGCCATGTGGGCTGTGCCCAGCAAAGCCATAAGGGCAAGTCTCCCTGAGGCCTTGGGAGCCCATGCCTCACACCAGTGTGCCCAGGATGTGAAGTACAGAGTCAGATTGCTTTGGAGCTTTAGGACTTAATGTCTACCCTGCTGTGTTTCAGACTTGCATGGGGCCTGTTATCCCTTTCTTTTGGCTGATTTCTCCCTTTTGGAATGGAAATGTTTACTCAGTGCCTGTACAACCCTTATATCTGGGAAGTAAATGACTTAATTTTGATTTCACAGGCTCATAGCTATAAGAAACTTACCTTGACTCTTGATGAGACTTTGGACTTTTGAGTAGATGCTGGAACAAGTTAAAACTTTTGGGAACTGTTGAGAAGAGATGACTGTATTTTACAATATGAGAAAGACATGAGTTTTGAGGGAACAGGAGTGGAATGCTAAGATCTGATCCCCAATGTTGGATGTGGGGCCTAATGGGAGATGTTTGGGTCATGGGGGTGAATCGCTGTAAATAGATTAATGCTGTCTTTGGGTGGTGGTGAGTGTATTCTCACTCTTATTAGTTCCCTTAAGGGCTGGTTGTTTTAAAAAGCCTCTTCTTTCTAGATTTTCATTTTGCCATATAAGCTCTGCAAATGCTGGGTCCCCCTTTATCTTCTACCATTAATGGAAGCAGCCTGAGGCCCTCACCAGAAGCAGATCCTGGTGCCCTGCTTTTTGTATAACCTGCAGAACTGTGAGCCAAATAAACCTCTTTTTAAAAGTAAATTACCCAGCCTCAGGTATTCATATATAGCAACATAAATGAGCTAAAACTATTAGCAAATAGAATTCAGCAGCATATAAAAAGCATTATACACCATGACCAAGTGGGGTTTATTCCAGGGATAAAAGATTGATTCAATATTCAAAAAACAAACAGTGTAATCCACCATATCAACAGGCTAAAGATGAAAAATAATGTAATCACATGATCATATGTTATCAGTGCAGAAAATTTAATGCCCGTTGTTAATTTTAAAAATTCTCAGATAAATAGAAATAGAGTGAATGTTCTTAACTTGATAAAGAGCATGTACAAAAAATCTACAACTAGGCCGGACACGGTGGCTCACACCTGTAATCCCAGCACTTTGGGAGGCCTAGGTGGGTGAATCACCTGCAGTCGGGAGTTTGAGACCAGCCTGGCCAACATGGTGAAACCCTGTCTCTACTAAAAATACAAAATTAGCCAGGTGTGGTGGCGCATGCCTATAATCTCAGCTACTTGGGAGGCTGAGGCAGGAGAATCGCTTGAACCCAGGAGGCAGAGGTTGCTGTGAGCTGAGATGGCACCATTGCACTCCAGCTTGGGCAACAAGATGAAACTCCATATCAAAAATAAAAAATAAAAAAAATCTACAACTAATATGCTTAATGGTGAAAGACAGAACATATTTCCCCTGAAATTGGGAACAAGGCAAAAACGTCTCATCTCACCAATCTCATTCAACATAGTACTGGAAGATATAGGCAGTACAATAAGGGAAGCAAAGGAAATAAGAGGCATGCAGATTAGGAAGGAAGAAATAATAAAACAATCCCACTTTGCAAATTATGTAATTGTCTCTCTATAAAATCCCAAGGACTCTACCAAAAACTCCTAGAACTAATAAATGAATTTAGCAAGGTCATAGGATACAAGATAAATATAAAATGATGTTGAAATAAGAAATTAAATACCATTTCTGATATTTAATTGGTCTAAATTCACCAAAATGTGATATTTAGGTTGTAAATCTGAGAAAACATATATGGGATCGATATGCTGAAAAGTGCAACTGCTACTAAAAGAAATTAGATATCTAAATTGAAGGAGAGACATATGTTCATGAATTAGAAGAGTCAGCATAATAAAGATATCAATTCTCCCCAAATTGATATGTAAGCTTACTGCAATTTCTATTAAAATTTCAGCAAGGGCTTTGTTAAATATACACAAAATTATTTTAAAATTTATATGAGATGCAAAGGAACTAGAATAGCTAAACAATTTTGAATAAAAAGGAATAAAATATGAGGAATTAATCTATCTGATTTCAAGATTTATTGTATAGGCACAGTAATCAAGACTGTGTGGTATCAGTTGGGGGATAGACTCATAGATAGAAATAGAATAGAGAACTCAGAAATAGACCCCCATAAATAGGCCCAACTGATTTTTGACTAAAGGGCAAAAGCAATTCAATGGAGAAAGGATAACCCTTTCAACAAATGGTGCTGGCACAATTTGATAGCCATAGGAAAAAAATTAAACCTAGACATAAATCTCACCCTTTATACAAAAATTAACTCAAAATGAACCAGGAATCTGAATGTAAAATGTAAAGTCTAAAAACTTTTTAAAAAATCATAGGAGAAAACATTTGGAAACTAGGGCCAGGCAAAGAATTCTTACACTTGACATCAAAAGCTCAATCTATAAAAGGGAATATTGATAAAGTGAACATCATCAAAATTAAATACTTTTGCTCTGCAACAGACCCCATGAAAAGGATGAAAAAGAGAAGCTACAGGCTGAGAGAAAATATTTGCAAAGCATATATATCACAAAGGACTAGTATCTATAGTACAGAAATAATTCAAAGCTCAAAAGTAAAACAAACCCATTCAATCCAATTAAAAATGGGCAAAAGATGTGAGCAAGCATTTTACCAAGAGGATATACAAATTAAAATAGATGAAGAGATGTTCCACGCCATTAGCCATTAGGAAAATCTCAGTGAGAACTACAGTGAGATGAGCCGTCACTATACACTTGTCAGAATGGCTAAAATAAAAAGTAGTGACAACACCAAATGCTGAAGAGGATGCAGGAAAACTGGCTCACGCATAACATTGCTGGTGGAAATGTGAAATGGTACAGCCACTTGGGAAAAATATTTGGCAGTTTCTTGAAAAAGCAAACATGCAACTACTATACAATCCAAGATTGGTACTTGTAGGCATTTATTCCAGAGTGAACATTTATGTTCACACAAAAACCTGTACGCATTTGTTCACAGCAGCTTTATTCATAATAGTCCCAAACTGGAAACAACCCAGATGTCCTTCAACAGATGATTAAACTGTGGCATATTCACAACATGGAATACTACTCAGCACTAAAAAAGAACATCTACTGATAAACACAACTTGGATTAATCTTCAGAGATTTATGCTGAGTGAATAAAAAGCAGTCCCCAAAAGTTACACACGGTTTGAGTCCATTTTATAACACCATTGTAATGACAACATTATAGAAATGGAGAACAAATGAGTAGTTCCAGGGACTAAGGGAAGTGGATGTGTCTATATCAGGGCAACATGAGGGATACTTGTGAGGATAGAAATGTTCTGTATCTTGATTGTATCAGTGAAAATATTCTGATTGTGATAGTGTACTGCAGTTTTATAAAAGATGTTACCATTAATAGGAACTGTTCCCTTATAAAAGGTACTTCAGGTCTCTTTGTATTCTTACAACTCTATGTGAATCCATAATGATCTGAAAATTAAAAGTTTAATTAAAGAAAATAAGTATAATTCAATTTAATAAGCACTATCATGGAGTTATATATAAAATGCTTTGGGAGCCCTGGGAATGGTTCAATTATTTCTTCATGGAGGAGTTGGTAAAGGTATCACAGAGCTATAAAAATATGAGCAATGTCTTAAAAAGATGACTTTTACCCCTCATCTTTCATGTGATTTCATCTTTCTACTGAATTCTTTTGCATTGTCTCTACTGTTTACTTATTGGTAGCTTATTAAAACCAGGGGCTGCGCTAAGTGACACAGTTTTAAATATTTCATGCAATAATCCTGGGAGCCAGGTACTATTATTTATTGATAAGGCAACTGCTTTGAGAGGTTCAGACTCTACAAAGATCACTCAGAGGGTAAGGGGCGGAACCAGGTTTTAAACCCTGGTCGGCCTCAGACCATTACTACTTAGGTAGCCAAGGAGAGTCATCTTTTGTTATTTTATTTTTATTTTTATTTTTTGCTCGATCTCTGCTTTTCTTTTCTGCCTCCTTTTCCTGCCCCCTTTTGGGTTAAAAAAGTATTTTAAAATATTTTATTCTATCTTCTCTATTAGTTTTATAGCTACATCTCTCTATACATATATTTTGAAAGTGTGCTGTCCAGCACTTTGGGAGGTCAAGGCAGGCAGATCACTTAAGATCAGGAGTTCGAGACCAGTCTAGCCAACATGGCAAAACCCCAGCTCTACTAAAAACAAAAAACAAAAACGAGCCAGGTGTGATGGAGCATGTCTGTAGTCCCAGCTACTCGGGAGGCTGAGGCATGAGAATTGCTTGAGCCTGGGAGGCGAAGGCTGCACTGAGCCAAGATCATGCCACTGCACTCCAGCTTGGGTGACAGAGTGAGACTTTGTCTCAAAAAAAAAAAAAAAGAAAAAGTTCATTGACTACAGATTATAACATGCCACTTTAACTTAATCACAGTCTTTCTGCAATTGTTATACCACTCTTGGTTTAAAGTAAAAATTAAAGTGTAATTCTATTTACCACACAATATCTTTTGTTCTATTGTCATATATTTAATTCTACATATTTTATAAACACCATGATATATTTTTATTACTTTAGTCTTTTTTTTAAAAGACTCTGAGAAAAAATAATTTAAAAATTTACCCATACACAATTATAAACTGCATATGTGATGGTGGTCCCTTAAGATTGTAATACTCTATTTTTACTGTACCTTGTCTATGTTTAGTTAGGATTAGATACACAAATACTTATCATTGTATTACAATTGGCTACAGTATTGAATACAGTAACATACTATATAGGTTTGTAGCCCAGGAGCAATAGGCTATATCATACTGCTTAGGTGTGTGATAGGTTTATACCATCTAGGTTTGTGTAAGTAAACTCTCTGAGGTTCTGACAATGACACAATTACCTAACCATTTCATGCATTTCTCAGCATATATCCCCAATTAAGTGATGCATGAATGTATTTATTATTTTCAGCATTCTTCATTCCTTTCTGTAGATCTAGATTTCCATCTGGCATAATTTCCATTGAGCGCAAATAACTTTGATTAGCATTTCTTGTGGTGTGGGTCTGTCAGTAGTGAATTCTTTCTACTTTCAGTGATCTGAAAATGCCTTCGCATTACCTTCCGTTTTGAAGGATATTTTCGCTGGATGTAGAATAGAGGTTGAAGTTTTATTTTGTTTTGTTTTCCTTTCAGCATTTTAAAGATATGCTTGCTTCTACTGTATTCTGTTCTCCACTGTTTCTGGTGAGAATGGTGAGAAGTCAGCCGTTATTTTTGTTGCTGTTCTCCTCCATGCAATCTGCCTTCTTGGGCTTCTTTGGACATTTTTTTTCCTTTGTCTTTGCTGTTTCAGCATTTTGATTTTGATGTGTATCAGTTAGGTTTTCTTTATATTTTTTTCTGGGAGGGTTTTGCTTAGCTTCTTGGATCTATGTTTGTTTTATTTGTATTTGGAAAACTTTTGCCTAATATTTTGTCATTTTTTCCAACAATAATTTTGAATGAAGACAAGGTCAGTGTTACTGATTTTTTCCCCTAGTTTCAGCAAGGCTTGGTATAGCATTGTTATTGATCTTGCCTTTATTTTAAATTTTGGTGTTTTGTACATCATGGATTTCTTTTGCATTAATTTTGATTTGTTAAAATAATGCCTTATTGTATTATATTGATTGTCAAGTTTTTTTGGCACCTCCTTAAATTTTACACTCAAGGCAAGTGCCTCACTCATCTTATCTTAGCCCCAGCTTTTCCTTAGTTATTGAAAAGTTCTGCTTATTGTAACATCTATGTTGTCTGTGGGTCTATTTCTATTGACTAGTTTTTTTCAAGGATTTGTCATATTTTTCTACTTTTTTGTATTACCAGGAACATTTAATTATATATAGGGCTTTATGGATGATATAATCTAGAGATCCTTGGTTCTGTTTTCTTATTCTCAAGAGTGTTAAGTTTTGTTTTATAAAGCAACTGGATACCTGCAGATCACCTCAAATTGTGGAGGTTTGATTTTAGGCTCTCCTAGGGTGGCTCTATTTCAGTTTTCCCCTAAGTTTAGGGCTCAAATGCTGTTTCTAGTCATAAGGTCTGGCCCTTCTTGGGTTTCAGTAGAAAGTCTTCTGGGGTTTACCAAAAATGTCTAACTTTGGTGAGGTTTGAAGCCTGAACTCTGTTCCCCCAGCATGAGGCAGCTACCAAAATATCTTCTTAGCCATTTTAGCCTTCCACTTACAGCTTTCTGGATTTCGTAGTGCCTCACTCAATGCATGTGTAGTCCAGAAGTGAGGCAAGATTCTGAGGGCAGTGTGTTTGCATATTTTGTGCCACCCTCCCCCAAAATGGCTCACTCTTTTCTGAGATAGCCCCTCTGAATTTCTATCCACTTAGACAACACTACATTCCAGTCTCTGACTTTGCAGCTCAGTAAGGCTGTTGGTTTCTGCTTGGTCTCTGTGTACCATATGCCATATGGACTGGGTATGCCTTCAGGGGAAAAACCAGTGACATGTGGATCTTACATAGTTTGCTTACTGCTGTGAGTTGAATTATGTCCCGAAAAATTCATATGTTAAAATCTTCACCCATGTCTCAAAAAGCTCCATGTGCTGGTGAAGGCAGAAATTAGAATTGCTTCTACAAGTCAAGGAGTGACAAAGACTGACCACCAGAAGCTAGGGGAGGGGCATACAGCAGAGACTTCCTTACAGCCTTGAGAGGGACCAGTACTGCGTCTCTCTCAAAAGACTTCTAGCTTCTGAAACAGTGAGATAATACATTTCTGCTCTTTAAGCCACCTAGTTTTGTGAACTGAATCTTTGTGTCCCCCTATTCCTGCCCAAATTTATGTGTTGAAATATTAACTCTCAATGTGATGAAATTAGAAGGTGGGATCTTTGGGAGGTAATTAGGTCATAAGGGTGGAGTCCTCATGACTGGGATTAGTGCCCTTATTAAGGAGATCTTAGAGGCCTCTCATGCCCTTTCCTGCCATGTGTGGATACAACTAGAAGTTGGCAGTCTGTAATCTGGAAGCAGGGCTTCACTAGAACCCACCCATGCTGGGACCCTGATCTTGGACTTCCAGCCCTCAGAACAGCAAGAAATAAATTTCTGTTATTTGTAGCCACCCAGTCTAGGGCACTTTGCTGTAGCAGTTTGAACTAAGATAACCAGTTTACCAACCTGCTCTACCCACTATAGCAAACTAATATACTTTCCTTCATGAAGTCACATCCTCTCTCATTTCTCCTTGTTTTTGACACCCCTAAGTTCCTCAAACAGGTTTTTAAAAATATAGATATTATCTAGAATTAATAATTGTTATTGGCATTGAGGTTAGTCCAATATTAGCTACTGTATTATTACCACAAGCTTGAAGTTCATGGGCTAACTTTTCTGTCTCTCGTGAGTCAACACTTGGCTGCCTGTGATATAGTTTGGATGTTTGTCCCTCCAAATCTCATGTAGAAATGTAACCCCTAATGTTAAAGGTGGGGCGTGGTGGGAGGAATATAAGTCATGGGGACAGATTCCTCATGAAGGACTTGGCACTATCCTCATGGTAGTAAGTTTTCGTGAGATCTGGCTGTTTTTCCTTCCTTCCTTCCTTCCTTCCTTCCTTCCTTCCTTCCTTCCTTCCTTCCTTCTTTCCTTCCTTTCTTTCCTTCCTTCTTTCTTTTCTTCCCTCCTTCCTTCCTCCCTCCCTCCTTCTTCCTTCCTTCTTTTCTTTTTCTTTCTTTCCTTTTCTTTCTTTGTTTTTCTCTTTCTTTTTTTCTTTCTTTCTTCCTTTCTTTCTCTTTCTGACAGAATCTTGTTCTGTGGCCCAGACTGGACCTCAGTGGTGTTATCTCAGCTCATTACAACTTCCACCTCCTGGGTTCAAGCTATTCTCCTGCCTTAGCCTCCAGAGTAGCTGGGATCACAGGTGCCTGTCACCATGCCCAGCTAATTTATGTACTTTTAGTAGAGATGGGGTTTCACTGTGTTGGCCAGGCTGGTCTTGAACTCCTGACCTTGAGTGATCCACCTGCCTCAGCCTCCCAAAGTGCTGGAATTACAGGAGTGAGCCACCACACCCAGCCTCCAGCCTCAGGTATTTTTTTGTAGCAACACAAAATGGCTGAACATAGCCTGCAGTCCAGTTGTGTTCACTCACTGAGTCCAGTCCAGCATCTCAGACACCACCCTAGGGTCTGGCGTCCCACCCTCTGATGTTCTATGGGAAGAATGAGGGCAACATCAAGAGTCTTCTGTGGGTCTCATAGTGACTAATTGGTTATGGCTGTTCTTAAAATTGCCTAGGTAAAACCCATCTTTTCCCTCTACTGGGTGGTATTTCACAGGACTTCAGTTGAGCCACTATTCAGGTACCCGTGAAGATGGAAGGCTGCTACAGATACCTACAAGAAGCTTGACACCACTCGCAGGTGCCTCTGCAATCCACCTCCATGCAGGAGTGTGTGTATGTGCATGCATGTAGGTGTATTGAGGGGAGCTAGGGAGCTTTCCATTTGGGTAAGAATACAAAGAAAGGTCTTTGTGTTTACCAATATTTCAATTTTTTTTTTAAAATAGATGACTCCCTTTCCGTCAACCACTGAACATATCTGTAACTTGGGGCACTTGCCTGTTATTTAAATCTCCTGAAAGCAGCCTGACAAGGACCTTGGGGTCCACAGGACATTAACTGTCAATTATTCTGGGTTCTCTAAGCGCACTCTCTCTCTACCGAGTTCTATTACCACGAACATGCATGCTATACTACATTATTTTAGCTTCTCATAGAAATGTCTTTTCAGAAAATGGTGATCTAATATTATGCTTTCAGTTTCCATCTAGTGTTGAAATTTTTAAAAAAAGCAGTGATATGAAGAATACTCTGCAAGTTTTGTATAACTGCTGTTGAAGATACTGTTCATTATGTTGTTCAATATCTTATATAGAGGCTTAGGAGAGTGGCTCTCATTTTTTTCCTTTTTAATCACAGAATCCTTTCTTCAAATAAAAGCTTATGTGGAAATGTAATACTTGTAATAGATCAATATGGTTACATGGAAGCTGGAGGCCTTTGGACCTTGTCTTTTCTCTTCCTCTGCTTTTATTTTTTTATTTCTTTACCCACCACTTCACATGCCCCTGCTCAATCCCTTGTTAAAGGTCTCATAGCATAAAAATCACTAATGCTAGTCTAAGGTAGATGTTATTCTGGGAATTTACAAGGACAAGATTTAACTCGTCTGACAAATAGTTGTGTTTATTTTGATATAACCCAGATTTGTAACTAAATGTATTTCTCTTCTTGCCTTGGATGAAAAGAAATTTAGATAAATTAAGTGCTCAGTATTTAATGCAGCATTTCTTGAGTATTATTTCTAAACATAGCTAAAAATGGCTGTCTCCTACTTTTTTTTTTTTTTGCAACTGAAGGTATAGAGGGTTGAATTTATTATATTTCCCATTTCCAGGTACATTATCATTACTGGTTCAGACAAGACCCCTTTGTTGTAAGCAGAAAGGTTTGTATGCCTATGTTTATTTATTTATTCTCCTTTATCCCTAAACTCTATTTTTATTCGTTACTATTTCCCCTACCCGGTAGGCAGCCATATTCTAGTGGATTTAATATATGTTAAGCTATGTTCCTGAAACTGTGTATTTTTTTTTTTTTTAGAAGGAGTGTCACTCTGTTGCTCATGCTGGAGTGCAGTGGTGAGATCTCGGCTCACTGCAACCTGTGCCACCTGGGTTCAAGCAGTTCTCTGCCCCAGCTTCCCCAGTAGCTGGGATGACAGGCTCCCGCCACCATGCCTGGCTAATTTTTTTTTTGTATTTTTAGTAGAGACCGGGTTTTACCATGTGGTCCGGGCTGGTCTTGAACTCCTGGCCGCGTGATCCACTCGTCTCAGCCTCCCAAAGTGCTGGGGTTACAAAGGTGAGCCTCTGCTCCCGGCCTGTGTATTGTTTTTTATGCACACACATACACATACATTGTTTCATACATTCTTCATCATCCATATTGCTGTATATAAATATAACCTACTGCTTTCAACAGCTGCATAGTTCCCTATGGTGAATAACTACCACATATCATATGTCTTCCTTCCCAGTGATGTGCACCAAGGTTGCCTCCTACTCCTGGCCACCACAAGTAACACTGCAAAGAGATCTTTATACACATGCCCTTGTGACTGTATAAGGATAGGCCAGATGTGGTGGCTCAGGCTTGTAATTCCAGCACTTTGGCAGGCCAAAGCGGGTGGATCACGAGGTCAGGAGTTCAAGACCAGCCTGGTCAAGATGATGAAACCCTGTCTCTTCTAAAAATACAAAAAAAAAAAAAATTAGCTAGGCATGGTGGCAGGCACCTGTAATCCCAGTTACTCAGGAGGATGAGGCAGAGAACTGCTTGAACCCAGAAGGCGGAGGTTACAGTGAGCTGAGATGGTGTGATCTGCACTCCAGCCTGGGTGACAGAGCGAGACTCTTGTCTCAAAAAAAAAAAAAATTTTATCTGGGATATATAGACACAGAAGTAGAATCTGGGGGCCATAGCATAGGTATATACTGAATATGACTATGTATTGGCAGATGGTGCACTACAATGGCTGCACCCATCCACACTCCCACCAGCAGTGCAAAAAGGTTCCTGCTTCTCTAAATCCCCAATGACTGCTGGCATTATTCAATTTTCTTACATTTTCTAGTCTGTAAAGTATTTTTTTGTTGTTGTTTTCTTAATTTGCATTTTTCTTATTCTTAATTATTTTGAGCAGACAGTCATATGCTTGTTTTGAATTACTTTTTCATTTTTCCTTCTGTAAATAACCTGCTTGTATCTGTTGCCCACTTTTTATTGAGAGTCCCATCTTTTTATTGTTGATTTTCAAGAGTTCTTTTGTATTCTGAATTAGCTTTTTCTAACAGAAATATAATGTGACGTACACACATACAAATTGAAATTTGAAGATTAAAAAGAAACCAGTGAAATTATTTCAAAAACATATTTTATTTATTTTATTTACCACAATATGTGTAAAATATTATCATTTCAATATGCACTCAACCCGTTTTGTATCTGGTGTGTATCTTTTACTTTCTGCACATCTCAGTTTGGACTAGCTGCATTCCAGGTGCTCAATAAGAGATATATAACTAATAATTATCATATTGAACAGTGAAGCTCTAGTTATAAACTAGCTTTTCAGTTTTATACGTTACAAATATTTTCTACCATTTTATTATCTGGACAGTGTCTTTTTGGGGATGTCCTTTACTTACATCCACTTTATTTTTTTCTTTTTTGAGATGGAGTCTTGCTCTGTCACCCAGGCTGGAGTGCAGTGGTGCAATCTCAGCTCACTGCAACCTTCGCCGTCTGAGTTCAAGTGATTCTCCTGCCTCAGCCTCCTGAGTAGCTGGGATTACAGGCATGTGCCACCAGACACAGCTAAGTTTTGTATTTTTAGTAGAGATGGGGATTCACCGTGTTAGACAAGCTGGGCCTGAGCTCCTGACTTCAGGTTATCTGCCCACATAGACCTCACAAAGTGCTAGGATTACAGGCCACCCACCTTAATTTTATCATTTAACTTTTTCCTTTGTTTTAAGTAGTCCTAATTTGTATACTGCAAAAAGTAGTTTTTCATAGAGAATGTCTGTTTTTCTGTGTTTATCTCTTTCAGAAGCTCAGATATAAAATTACTTTGGCAAAAGTTCTTTATATTGGCTTGTAAGAGCTTATATCTCTTAAAGAATAAAATTATACAAATCATGATCTCTGCTTCTGACTAAAGAAACAAGTTCCCGACTTATACTTTTAGCTGCAACAAACGGAAAAAAGGAAAAAATACTATATGTATGTGTGTGTACATGAATATATACACAGAAACACACATATCTGTATGGAGGAATGTATACATACATACACATCTACACATGTGTGTGTGCATGTTATATATATATAACCACAGTCTTCAAGACTGGACATCAGATCAGGCAACAGCAGACCTTGAGAGATGGGAAACAACTGATGTAATCTCTATTGTTTCCCCAGTTTACTACTTGAAGAGAGATTTCAGGCCATAGCATACAGAGAAGAAAAACCACATGGAACCTAGGGTTCTCCCTGACTTGAGAATTTGAAGCTGGGAGCTGGCAGATATCAAGGAAGCTAGGCCAGGGCAATTTCCAGAGAGAAAAGAGTGTGTTGGGGGGTGGAGTTGTGGGGGAGAGTGAGAGAATGAATATGCATGTATGCAAACATGTGCATGGTGTGCCTAAAATTCGGGAAGGAGTGAGGGAAAGAGAGCTCTGAAAATTTCAGTAGGTCACTCGTGAGCCTTCAGCTGAGTACTGATCAGCACATGTGAATGAGAAAACAACTGAAGCTGGAGATGGAATGACCTGAAAAAATAGGAACAAGCAGTATCAAAGCCCACAGAGGGCCAGAATTAGTCTTGTTCCCACCAGAAACAGTAAAAAATAAACAACAGCACCATATACACACAAACACATACCAAACTACTCTACACAATTCATTGAGTATAGGATAGTGTACTCCAAAGAGCTTTAGTTTATTAATGGGAAAAAATTATACCTATACTAAAAATTGGTCTTGTCCTGCCTAACAAAAGTTAACAGCAGTACTTAGAAGATTCAAACTATTTTATCTAACATACCTTCATCTTAGAACATGACTCAATAGTATTTATTGGAATGTGAAAATATACACCCAACCACGCAAAGTTCACAATGTTTAATACTCAATAGAAATTTACTAGTCACCCAAAAGAGCAGAATAATAGAAGCTACAATAATGAGAAACATCAGTCTATCTAAATTGACTCCTAAAGAACACAGATGGTAGCATTAATAGAGACATGAATACACTTAGCATAGGTATGTATATATTCAACAAGGTAGAACAATCATAATGTTCATTAGAGACATGCAAGATAAAAAGAGATACAAATTGAAGTTCCAGAGATAAAGACTATAGTGTGTAATATGAACAACACACTAGATAGGAATAGCAGATTGGACATTGCAGAAGAAAAGATTTATGAACCTGAAGATATCATAATACACTCTACTCAAAATGAAACACATGAGAAAATAATTGAAAAAAAAAAGTTTCATTTCAGCCAGCTATGGGAAAATTTTAAGCTGTCTAATATACATGTAATTGTGGTCCACAAAGGAAAATAGGAGTGGTAGGGGAAAGACAAAAGAATTGAAAAAAAATGATAGCCAAAAAATCCCCCAAATTTGATGAAAACTGTAAACCCATAGATCCAAGAACCTCAGTGAAATCCTAGCATAAGAAATATGAAGAAAAATACAGCAAAACACATAATAATCAAATTGGTTAAAACCAGTGGTAAAGAAACAATCTTCAAAGCGGGCAAGGGCAAAAAAGACACATTACATACTGAGGAACAAAGATAAGGATGACAGCAGACTTCTTGTTGGAAATAAGCCACAGGACAGTGAAATGCTATTTTACAGTATATAGGAAACATCGTTCATATTTAGGATTCTAAATCAAGTGAAATATTTGTCAAAAATATAGGAAATATAAGGACTTTTTCAGACATACAACAGCTGGAGGAGTTCATTATCAGCAGATCTGCACACAACAAGTGTTAAAAGAAATCCTTTGGACAGAAGACAAATGATACCAGACCAATATTTGGATCTACACAAAGAAATAAAGAGTACTGGAACTGGTAATTAAATATCTTTAACTATAATTTATTGTTTGATGCAAAAGTAATAATAATATATTGTGTAGTTTCTTAAATATGTAGAAATAAACTGTGCATAAATATTGGGAGAGGAGAATAAAAGTATGCTTTTTTATGGTTTTAATACCATATATGAACTTGTATGTATTTGAAAATATATAATAAGTTAAAATGTATTATTTTAGCTGTAAAACTATCACTAAAAAGCTACACAATTATAGCTAGTAAACCAGCAAAGGAGATAAATGAAATTATAAAAATTGCTTGATACAAAAAAAGGACAGAAAAGTAAGAAGGGTAGATTGAAGACCAGATAGAAGTAGAACCAAATAGCAAGATGGCAGGTTAAATCTAACCACATTAATAATCACTCAAAATGTAAATAATCTTTTAAAAAATTTATTTATTTTACTTTAGGTGCATAGTATATCTGGCATTTCTCCCCATGTTGTCCCTCCCCACCCTCCCCTCCCTCCCCACCCCACACTGTCTCTCCCCTACCCCCACAACTGCCCCTAGTGTGTGATGCTCCTCTCCCTGAGTCCATGCATTCCCGTTGTTCAACACCCACCTATGAGTGAGACAACCCAAATTTTTATAAAATGTATTATAAGTTGTTTTAGTTTACACCACAGTTATAGCATTAAGTATCTTTGGTGGCACTGAGAAATCATTGGTTAAACAAAGGTCCTCATGTCCTCTGTTTGTTTTTGTAAGCTGCTCAGCTTATCATCTATTTAGTAAATATATACTTTAGAAAAAATGTTTCATTATGGACACAAGAAGGGGAACATCACACACCAGGGCCTGTCGGAGGCCGGGGGGCTAGGGGAGGGAGACCGTCAGGACAAATAGTAAATGCATATGGGGCTTAAAACCTAGATGACAGGTTGATAGGTGCAGCAAACCACCATGGCACATGTATTCCTATGTAACAAACCTTCACGTTCTGCACATGTATCCCGGAACTTAAAGTAAAATAAAAAATAAAAGAAAATAAATGTTTTGTAACTGACATATCTTCTTGCATTTCTTATCAGTTTATTCTCATGTACTAGTTTCTTCTGCTTCTCTTTGTCTGGTGAGGTGTATTTCTTATAATAGTCATCCAATAAATAACCGTAAAAGGAATCAAGGATGACTGCACTGTGTTTTCACTTCTATCCCATTAGGTCAAAGCTAGGTCAATTATGTTTCCTAAAATAGTTGTGACTGAAAAAATCCAAAGCAGGGTAAACATTCAAATAATATTTCAAGTTCCATTTTAGGACAGACTCATAGTTTATTTAACCTGGGAATTGCCTCTCTACTAGGGCAACAGTAAGGGTCCTATTAAAAAATTTGAGAGTTTCTCTGCTGTTACAATCACAAAAGACAGGCTGTGCCCTCAAACAGCAAGGTTGTTATATGCAACTTATTATATTTTCATGAATTTTACCTAAATTCTTCCTGATTGCTTTTTATAGTTGGCCTGAACTATTTTTGGAGAATGATGTGTTGCATAAATACAGCATTGGCTGGTCTTTTATTACTCCAACATTTCAAGCACTGAGTAATATCAATTTCTTGTTGTTTTTTTCACTTAATCATTATTTCAGCTCATTTCTAAATATGTCCTTAAAATGGAAAATTTTGTAAATTCAGAAACTATATAATGTCTAGATTAAATTTTGATAAGTAATTCTACAGTTTGATTAAGGAGTGCTGGGGGCTTAGAGAAATAGTTTAAGAGAAAATAGTTAAAAGAAAAAAAAATAGGCTTTGGAATGTGGGACAATAGATAGAATCCAGTGTAAAAATGAAGTTTTTTCTTCAGGGTCAACTGCCTTAGAAAGCCAGTATAGTATATTAAAAACGGTATGATATGTAATCAGCAATGCTTGGTATGAATCAGATAACTTTATTTCATAGTTGTGAGATTTTGGGCAACAAAACCAATCTCTCATGGAACTTTCCTTATTAAAAATGCCAGAATAATAAAAATCACTTCCTCAGATTCTTGTGTGAATTAACTGGTCAAATATTGTAATAATGCTTACCATAGATTAAGCTCTGAAAACAAACAAGCAAACCAAACAAACTGGATCTAAAAAGAAAGGAGGTCCCAGAAAATTTTTAATATGTTCACATTTCCCAGTGTAAAATAGAATAGTCTTGGGTGATGCTCTCTTTTCAAAAAAAAAAAAAAAAAAAGTTAATCCAAACTCTTGAATAATGGTCCTATTAAAATATGTCCCAAACTTTGGAAAGTGTAAACTGTGGAAAAGAATATTTATCTGAAAGCTGGCAGGAACAAAAGTCGAGCGTCTTACAGCCTTGCCAACGAAGGAGAGCAGGAACCAGTTTGTTTGTTTTCTGCTATGGCACATAAATAATCTTGCCCACAAAGGTCCCAAGAGTTCATTTAGAGTAGGTCTGTCACTAGCAGTAAACAAAAAACAGATGTTAAAGAAGAGTGAAAAACGGAGAAATCACCAATGAGGCTTTATAAGGAATTCATTGTAAGCAAAGGCAATGCTCTCATTAGAGGATGTTAAGCCTGTAGAGATGTTGGAAGCAACAGCACTTGTTTTTCTTCCCCATATGTGTATCGTGGTAGCACTAAGCCTTTGAAATCACGTCTTTATAAGACCTACAAACAAAAAACTGAGAAAGAAGTACTTGTGGAGTGTAGCTTATTAGAATTTTTGTATTGAAGGATTTCTACCAGTGATTCAATGACAACACGAAAGGCATTTGCCTAACCTTCTGTATATTCCTTACCAAGCTTTTCACAGAAGAACTTGATTTGTTTTTGTTTTTGAGACAGAGTCTCACTCCGTCACCAGGCGCCAGGCTGGAGTGCAGTGGTGCGATCTCGGCTCACCACAACCTCCTCCTCCCGGGTTTAAGCAATTCTCCCGCCTCAGCCTCCCCAGTAGCTGGGACCACAGGCGTGCGCCACCATGCCCAGCTAATTTTTGTATTTTTAGTAGAGATGGGGTTTCACCATGTTGGCCAGGATGATCTCGATGTCTTGACCTCGTGATCCGCCCGCCTTGGCCTCCCAAAGTGCTGGGATTACAGGCATGAGCCACCACGCCCGGCCTGAAGAGCTTGATTCAATCCTATTTCACACTGGTGAGAATGCAAACCAGCAACTACTGTGCAGGTGGGAAACAGGTTGCTGAAGGGAGCTCACAAAACCTCAGACATACTTTTGGAGGTGAGTTCAGTTCCCCAAGCACCTTCCTAGTGCCTTCAAGGTGCCAGAGGTATATTACAGCCCTTTGGAATACAAAGATGAAAAGTCATAGTTTCCAACCTTGAATAGGTCATAGCCTAAGCGGGTAATAGAGGAGACAGGTATATAAATATATGATATGAACTATAAAGTGATAAATAAAAATAGAAATAAGAAATTGGCTGGGTGCAGTGGCTCACGCCTGTAATCCCAACATTTTGGGAGGCTGAGGTGGGCGGATCACCAGAGGTCAGGAGGTTGAAACCACCCTGGCTAACATGGTCAAACCCTGTTTCTACCAAAAATACAAAAATTAGCTGGGCATGGTGGCACACACCTGTAATCACAGCTACTTGGGAGGCAGGAGAATCACTTGAACCCATGAGGCAGAGGTTGCTGTGAGCTGAGATCATGCCATTGCACTTCAGCTTGGGCAACAAAAGCTAAACTCTGTCTCAAGAAAAAAAAAAAGGAAGGAAGGAAGACAGAAACAAGAAAGAAGAAAGAAATTACATATAGAGGAATGCTTAAATGCTTAGGGCCATTTGGAGATTCCAAGGAGGCTTCCTGAAGAATAACATTCCTGAACTGGTTCACTGGAGTATGAGGAGGAGTCATCCGGGTGAGGCTAGGTGAAAGGGGACCCTTGGACAGTGTCTAGACAGAAGGAATGGTCTAGGCGAGATCATGGAATTCGATGATCACAGTGTGTATAGTTGGCTACTGAGAGGGTAAAGCCCAGGGTGGAAGCTGGTTGGACAAAGGAATCGAGAAGCAGGCAGTAAGGCAGGTCAGCAAAGCCTATCTGTAACATTAAATGTCTTGTTTTTGATTTTGTAAGAAATGAGAACTATTGAAGTGTTTTAAAAAGAGGAGTGCCACTGTCAAATTTCAATCTTAAATACATCATTGTGATACCATTCTAGAAACTGTATATAAAGTAGTAAAAGGAGATCGGTTAAAAAGCTATTGAAATTGCTTATGCCAATGATGCTAAGAACCTAAATACAGAATGAGGTAGAAGGAGTGGAGGAGAACATAGATTTAAAATAGAAGATACAACTGGCAAAAATGAAAGACCAAATGGGCATAGTCATTTAATAAAACAGTATCTTAGATGGAGGAATACGATTAGCAGATGTGGACAACAAATTCAGTTTTGAACATTTTAAGAGTATAGTGCTTATGAGGGTATAAAAATGCTTATATCCAGGAAACGTGTGAATCATGAGAGAAGTCCAGACTAGAGATAAAATATTCTAAATACTCAGCAAGAACATAGTAGTGGAATATGCAAAATAATTGCATTTCTTAAGCAGAACACATTCACTCATTCATTGATTGATTCATACATTCATTCTCAACAAACAGTGAGCATCTACTGCATGGCAGGCACTGTTCTAGGCTCTGGGGATACACTGAACAGAACGGTCTCTGCCTTTCAGAGCATAGGTTCTATGACCTAGATTAGGAAAAGTGTTGGGTCAGGCAGCATTGTAGATACAGGAAGAGACGGTCTCAAAGAGACTATAAAAGCAGCAGGAGGATCAGGAGAAGTCGGCTCCTAGAATTCAAGGAAAGAGAGAACAGAGAACATTAAAAAGAAAGGAGTGGCCACTAGCATCAAACATGACAGAAATGTTGAGTAAAATAAGACATAAAAAGGGCGGATTGAGTTTGGCAATATGGAAGCCATGCAGACCTGGATAAATGTAGTTTTAATGGTGTGATGGGGCATAAACTAAACAGCAGTGTCTAGCTTAGAGAAAGACAGTACAAAATATATTAGGTTATATTGTTGTAATTGTTCTGTTTCTTATTGATTGTTGTTCATCTCTTACCATGTCTAATTTATGAATTAATCTTTATCATAAATATGTGTGTATGGAAAAAAAAAGTTTCAATGAGAAATAAAAGAGAAAGAAAGGATGGAAGCTAGATAGGGCACAACATTCAGTCCCAAAATATTGAAAGCTTTTTTTTTGCATCAGTTTCTCTTTTTCAGTGAACTCTTGACATCTTTATCTTGATATTCCACCAACAAGTAGAACTCAATGACCAATGAAAGCATCAGAAATCGCCATTTCTACACATGCCCTCACTATTCCTAGACACCCTGGCTTTAAGCTTTGCCTCCTTTCCATAACTTTGATATCTAATGATCACAGAATCTTCCTCTTCTTTAATTTCTATTGCTACCTCTCTATTACAGACTCGCAATACGTATCACATGGTCTATTTTGTCAGCCTAACAAAAGCTCCCTCTTCTCTTGCCTTTTAACCCAACAATCCATCCTGTGCCTCATTGTCAAAATAATCTAATAAAACACATTTCTGTTCATGTTACTCCCTTGATTTAAGGGCTTTAGGGGCTTTTTGGTGACAACCAAATTCAGGACAAACTCCTCTCATTAAAGTGGTATTCTATCTTTTCCCCACAATAAGATTTTAATCAAGTTTTTTCCTCTTATATTCATTTTCCTCAATATGTATCCTGGGATCCAGTCAGATTGGCCTGTTCATTGTTTCCTAAGATTTTTCTCCCTTTGGCCATGAATTCTTTACCTTGTCTAAATTTATCAATCCTGTAAGTTCCAGTTCTCTTGTCTTTTTCTTTTGTTTTTGTTTTTTTTTTCTTCCAGAATTCCCACACTGCTTTTATCCTTTGAACCCTGATAAAACTTTACCCATAGTGATGCTCTTTGTAGTATAGATACTTGCATGTTATGTTTACAATCCCTACCATTCTCTAAGATCTATGAGAGTGGAGAATATATTTAACATGTTTTTATTATCAGTATCTTGCGTAGGGCACACAGGAAATATTTAATAAAGAAATATTTGAAGACCATAGATGAACTCCTCCAAATATTTAACATTCAAATTTTGGAGCTCAAAGTGACCTTACAGATAATACAGTCTAACTCTTTTATTTTATAAAAAAATTGGAGCTAAAAAATGTTAAGTGACTGCCAAAAGTCATGTAGCTATTGAGCAACAAAACAGTACTACAAATTCCATTCCTGTCCTCTTTCCATTTCATTACAGTAACCTGTTTGGGAAGCTTGAATTGAGTCATCATCCTTGTCAACAATGTCCTTGAATTTGGCATTATCATTAGTGTCAAAGACACAGAGTCCTTTCCAGTCTCACAAGTTTATGAGTGCACAACCTAACGAAAATCTGGGAGAAAGTTCAAGCTACCCATCCAACTTACCAGGCGAAAGAGGCAGATGGTGTTGCCAGTGATATTGTAGTGGGTCAGAACCTCAGAATCAGTGCTGATTCCAAATGACACGCCTGGGAATTTTTGCACCATGCTATGGAGTATGGACACTGCTGGTATTTCTAAGTCCTAAAAACAAGAGAAAAAAGAATACCTCAATGGTTATTTAGAAAGAGAGAGACAAAGGATAGGGAATAGAAGTATGCTATGATGCTTACCAGAAATCATAGATTTCATTTACTGCCCAGTAATACATGATGATTTACCTCCAACAATGTAGGTTTAATTGCCAGTGACATTTTTAATTTCTCAGGCTCTGTGAGTTAATAGATAACCACAAAATTGTAGCTGAGCTTGAGACTCCTGTCAGGCCTTGTCATAGAAGTTTACTAGGAGCTGAGAGAGGCCTCAGAATCATAAAGGCCTGCCTAGTTTGGCTACACTGTCATTGATATACCTGAGAAGCAACTGTTCTGTGAACAATTTGTTTAACAGTGAAACAGCAAATGAACTAACATAACCAACTCTATTTTTGTTTAAGGGGTATTTAGCCATTCCTGCATGAAGGTTAGGATAATTTTAGAGCACTGAGATAATATGCAAAAATAGCAGTTACATAATTTTTAAAACTAACTCCGGGATTAAAGAAAAAGTATGTAAACAACTAACTATGCTGTGTTAAAGATTTATAGGTGCATTGTGGCCTGATCAAGGATAAAGAAATTCCCAGCCTCCTGGGACCCTTGCTGGTGTCCAGATGCCTGTGGTTGCCGGTTATTACTTGATCCCACCTTCTTCCTCTTCCCCCTGCCCTTAACATACAAAGAGCCTAAAATTGGTAGTGACTTAAGATGT
This sequence comes from Cheracebus regulus, assembly GCA_963574635.1. Classification (NCBI taxonomy): domain Eukaryota; kingdom Metazoa; phylum Chordata; class Mammalia; order Primates; family Pitheciidae; genus Cheracebus; species Cheracebus regulus. The sequence goes on from CAUYQU010059419.1 coordinate 91,109, forward strand.
ACTTTATTTATTCATTCATTTATTTTGAAACAGGGTCTCACTCTGTTGCCCAGGCTGGAGAGCAGTGGCTCAATTTCAGCTCACCGCAACCTCCACCTCCCGGATACTGGTACCTCAGCCTCCTGAGTAGGTGGGACTCCAGGTGTGCACCACCATACTTGGCTAGTTTATTCTGTATTTTTAGTAGAGATGGTGTTTTGCCATGTTGCCCAGGCCAGCCTTGAACTCCTGAGCTCAGCCAATTTGTCCACCTTTGCATCCCAAAGTCCTAGAATTATAGGTGTCAGCCACTGTGCCTGGCCAAGATGTGCGTTAGGATGCTAGTCCACTGTCTTCTTGGTTTACTGGCTCTTCAAATAAACATGCTTTTCCTCCCACTGACTCTTGTCTCTTGAATTTTGGCTTTGGTTATATTTGTGGAAGAAAGGAAAAAATGCAAAAATATGAAATAGGTGCCATCAAAAGGCCCCCCAAAAATAAAATAATTAAATAATTAAAATGAAAGCTTAGAAGTTTTAACAAAAGTTTATGCAGGGTATGTAAGGACCGTCCCTCTCTTGCCACTGTAGATAAGCCTGAGCTTTGCACATGAAGATGCTGTTCACGCATCCAACTCTGCAGCCCAGGCCTGTAGGAAGAAGCACAGAAACCACTTCTGAGCAATGATTCCAGGCCTTCTATGGAGGGTGGCATCATTTTCCCTGCTGTCACGGGACCTTTATCCACAGCAGCTCCAGGAAATTAACAGGAACAAACATGTTCTATCCTACAACTCCCCAGGCTGAAGGAGGAAATGTGCAAGGAGAAAAGAAGATGGCTAGTTGATATGGTTTGGCTGTGTCCCTACCCAAAATCTCATCTTGAAATGTAGTCTCCATAATCCCCACATGTCAAGGGTGGGACAGGTGGAAGTATGAGATCATGGGGGCAGTTTCCTGCATGCTGTTCTCATGGCAGTGAGTGAGTCTCACAAGATCTGATGGTTTTCTAAGTGTCTGGCATTCCCCCTGCTTGTGCTCATTCTCTCTCTTGCCAGCCTGTAAAGAGGTTCCTTCTGCTGTGATTCTAAGTTTCCTGAGGCCTTTCCAGCCATGCTGAACTGTGATGCAGTTAAAACTCTTTCCTTTATAAATTTCCCAGTCTTGGGTATGTCTTTATGGCAGCATGAGAATGGATGAACATACTAGTCTTGCATCTGGGGTCAAGCAGAGAGAGCTGGTATCTGCTCTTCTGAAATGGTGTGTGGAGTTCACTACAGGTCATGAACAATAGTTAATTGAGGGCTCCTCTCTTATTCTGCTCCTTCACATGGAATTGCTCAAGGATAAAGTGGTGGCATCTGGCGGCTGTTTAAGTTATTGTATACTCCTCCAGTTCCATGTTCTTGTCCCTTCCCCATCTTTCTGAGGGTGCTTTTGTCTACAGCTCAGATTTCTCATCCCTGAAAAATGTACTCCCCATCTTCCTCCCCCACTTGCATCTCATTGCAATGATTTCCAGCTGTGTACACAGAATTAACAGGGTAATCAGGAGTTGTAATTGATGAACGGAAACAGACAAGAAGGTCTGCTATGAGAGAGTAGGGCTTGATCAGCTGTGAGGATTGCCAGATGCTACCACCCCAGAGAAAGATGAAAATGCTGGAATAAGGCAGTCTCATTTATGGATGCCTTTATTAGCCAAAGAGCCAGTCTGGAAGATGGAGGTTAACACCTTGAATATACAAAATGCTGTCCTTTTCTAACATTTCAGAGAAGGCAAAGAGAAAGAAGAATGAGAGTCTACCTATTTGTGGAAAGGCTTTAAAATGCTGTGCACTGACTAATGTCCAGGGGCTTCAGCATCCTGTAAACAGAGTTGCTGAATGATATAAATTGAGTTCATTCTGGCTCCTGCCTATTCACAGCGTGCTATGAGAGTGCAGACCAAATACATTGAGTACAATGGTGGGGTTCCATGAAGGCATTCTTTCTGCAGATACTGACTTGAGCTTCAAAGCATCCATAGGTGAACAGATCCAGCCCACAGGCTCAGAACTCTTGAAGTAAGTATGAGAGATCTATAACTTAGAGACTGGGAATGTCTTGAAAGTAAGAGGTCCCAATGGACAAGATGAAAGCAAACTGTGTGGGTGTCTCCCTTTCCTCCCATTTCTAATGCAGTGTCATCTGCCAGCAGGTGGCTGCTGCGGTTCCCTTGAGGTAGAACATTTCTAGCTGAACTAACCTGAAAGAAGCCTATGACAGCCACTTCAGTAGCAGCAATAAATTCCATGGCAGCTGGGACATCTGTGAGCCACGTGGGTTCCTGGGCAGCACCAGGACCATCTAGAGAGAGAAGCAGAAGACGTCAGGGTACTGAAGTGAGAAGCAGCAGCTCTAAATAATGAGGGCATCTATACCTTTTATCTCTATACTAAGACTGAGGAGAGTACAATTTCTAGGAGTACTGATAGCATTCCAAGGCATAATATTTTTACTAACATATGGAAGGTGACCCTACTGATGGTCTGTCTCTGAAGCATACTGCCAGATTTCCCTGCTCTCCACTAGACAAAATGATAGACTGGACAAAGAAAATGTGGTACATATACACCATGGAATACTATGCAGCCATAAAAAATGTTGAGTTTGTGTCCTTTGTAGGGACATGGATGAACCTGAAAACCATCATTCTCAGCAAACTGACACAAGAACTGAAAATCAAACACCACATGTTCTCACTCATAGGCGGGTGTTGAACAATGAGAACACATGGACACAGGGAGGGGAGCATCACACACTGGGGGGGTCAGGGGAGGGACAGAGCGGGGTGGAGAGGTTCGGGAGGGATAACATGGGGAGAAATGACAGATATAGTATGGGTGATGGGGGGATGGAGGCAGAAAACCACATTGCCATGTATGTACCTATGCCACAATCCTCCATGATCTGCACATGTAGCCCAGAACCTAAAGTACAATTAGAAAATACATCTTATCCATGATTTCTTGGAAAGCTTTCTAAGTGTGGAGCAAAAGTGCCCAGAGAGCCACCACGCTACCTTACTTTCTCCTAAGAACACTTTCACACTATGGCCATCCAACTACATTTTTCTTTTACCTGAGGATTTCTCAACTTCTGCAGCAACTTCTGGGGCCAGTTCACATGTGAGGAGAAATAGGAGGATCATGAACCTGGATGGAGCAGCTTCCATTGTGCCTTTCCTGCTTCTGCTCCAACTCTGGACTTTGTGTTTGGAATGCTTACTCAGGACAGCCCACTTTGTAGCTGACTGGGTGTGGGGTTGTTAGCGCTCTGGGAACTTTGCAGCTGGCTCCAAGGGAGCCTTCAACTTCTGAGATAAAAGACCAAGTTTAGTGATAGGGCCTCAGAACGTAACCAACCAGAAGAAAGTCAGGTCAGTTTATTTAAATAAAAAATGTAAATATTCTATACCAGGTATTTACCCCTAGCATTAGGAATAGAAAGATAATTATGATCTGATCCAGCCTCTGCCAGCTTAGATTGTCAGTGGGAGAGATAAGCAAGCAAAAAGATAATTTAAATATAAAATGGAAAATGATATAGAAAAATTCTTAGGGTACTATGACAGTACAGACGAAGGGTATTAGGGACAATGCTAGGGTGTGGGGATCATTCCCATGTGAGGCCCCTCGGAATTGGGCCTCGCCATATGGTAAGCTTGAGCCCAGACACAGTTTCCCATTGGAGGCAGTCGAGCTATGGGAAAGCCAGAACTGAAATCAAAGGAGATATAAAAATAACTTTGCTAGACGATGATGTGATGCCTATGTGGTCTGAGAAGACATTGTGTCTATGACTTTGTTTACCCACTATTGTTAGGTCCTGTGCTTGTTCTTGTAATTGCTGTTTGCAGAGCTATAGGATTACTCCCTCTCTGGTGCCTTGTATAGATTATTAATTTTTTAACTATAGGTTTCCTCACCCTGATAGTGAAACCCATCTGCTAATAAGACCCACCTGTGTAACTTAATTGTACCTAATTAAGGTATCTGATTCTATTATCCTTATCTGCTGCCTGAGCTTGTATCCCAAGGACTTTGTGTTCCCTTTCATGTATAAGACAATGGTATTTGTTTCTGTAATTACTATGGTATTTGTTTCTGTAATTACTGTAGACAAAAAATACGTATACTAACTACGTGCAAAATAAAGTTGCTGTTTAAGCATTGCAGTTCAAGTATTGCTTATTCAGCCCTCCAGACCCCGCTTGTCTGTCTACCTTCTCTTCCGCGCACTCCCCTATTCAGGTTGGCACCCTCTTGCTGGCCAAGAGTCCCTGGCAAACATGCCGGCCTCTCGGGAACCCAGAAGAGCACCTATAACAGCCCTATGTGGCCTGCCAAGAAGCCAGATGACACCTAGAAAATGACAGCATACTAACATGAGCTAAACAGAGTGACGCCCCCTGTACCTGCAGCTTAATGCAGTATTGCTCAACTGCTGGAACAAATGGTCCTTAAGCTGGGAAATGTCCATACTGTGATTGATTTGGCCAATGCCTTTTAAAGTATTTCTTTAGCTGAAGATTCACAGGAGCAGTTTCCCTTCACTTGGGAGGGCAAACAATGGACTTTCCAGGTGCTACCACAAGAGTATCTGCGCAGCCCCACCAACTGTCACAATATGATTGCACAGGATCTGTCTAGACTCTTTTGCCTACCTCAGTCTTCCTGTTTCACTATACTGATAATATCATGTTAACCTAGGAATCTCTTACAAATCTGGAGACTGCCCTGCACACCATCTTAGGCAGCCTAAAAGAAAGGGGATGGGAAGTCAATCCCCAAAAGATACAGGGGCCCACCATAGCTGTCAAATTCCTAGGAATTACCTGTCTGGGTAAGACACAAAACATACCAAGAGCTGTTATTGATAAGATAGCACATCAGTCTATTATTTCAGACAATAAACTTCATGTTTTCCTAGGTTTATTAGGCTACTCGAAAATATTCATCCCTCATTTGACACAAACCCTCCAGACTTTATACGCCATAGTAAAAAAGGATAAAAAAATGGGACCGGACGCATATAGAGCAAGAGGCGTTTGACAAAGTAAAACTGTTGGTAAAAGAAGCCCAAGCGTTAGGTGCTCCCCACAGCCACAGCTCCCTTTTGTATTAGAGGTCACTAGAGTTGCCACAGGAATGAAATGGTGTTTGTGGCAAAAGCAACCAACAGTAATGGTACTTGTAAGGTTTGGTCTCAATTATGGGAGGGGAAGAATCCCACTATACAGTCCTGGAGCAACAACTCTGGCTGTATATAAGACACTGCAACAAATGGAGGCCATTACCAGAGAGCAAACCATCACAAGAAAAACTGCCTATCCTATGAAAGGGTAGGTGGAATGCCTTCTAGCCAAGCCCACCTCTGGGATAATACAATCACGCACTCTGTTGGAGTGGCATTCCTGTCTACAACAGAGGGGTGTCTTGTGCATGAGTCCTTTAAGTCAGGTACCACAGAACATGCTCAGACCCCTCCACTTGGAACAAGTAGAAAGGGCCAACATGGCGATGAATCTACCCACTAGGCCAACCACCATATATGAAGGGATCCCACTGATACCTACTGGGGCCTAATCCACTGATGGGTCTAGCAAAGGCACCCAACATCAATGGTTGGCAATTATGGTGAAAATGGATACTGACAACCTACGGATAGAATGGAAATTAGGACAAAGCAGTCAATGGGCCACGATACAGGCAGTTTGGATACACATCACCCACAATCCCTGGCCATTAGTCATTTGCACAGATAATTAGGTTACATACAGAGGCTTTACTGTGTGGATCAATTAGTGGGCCATAGACAATTGGCAAGTTTGGGGCAGGATTCTCTGGGGAATGTCCATGTGGCAAGAGATCCACATCAGGTTACAGGAAAAGGATGCCCATCTTGTGATGAACCATATGGATGCACATAGCCCCAAACCACCTCCTGGAAATCAAAAGGTGACTGCCCTTACGCACTGGCAATTTGCCCAAGTCCATCCCAGGACACTGCCATATGTGTACATCATAAGAACAGCCACCAGGGGCAATCACAGAATGGCCTGTAGCAAAGGCAGCAGGCGTCCCTACCCAATATGCAAATGTTTTGGCAGCTGTTCAGAACAGTGAGATCTGCTCATACCTGTGACCTAGAAAGGTTCCTTCCACACCAGGTCACATATATCGAGCTGTACAAACTATGTGAGACTGGCAAGTCAATTATATTGGCCCCTTGCCCCAGAGTAGAAAGAAGAGTTATGCCTTTACTTGCATGGATGCAACAGGGCTGCTACAGGTCTTCTCAATAAAATGTGCCACTCAACTGGAGATCATCAAATGTCTCACTGCTTTTTTTTTTTTTTGAGACAGAGTCTTGCTCTGTCTCCCAGGCTTGGGGTGCAGTGGTGCAATCTCAGCCCACCGCAACCTCCACTTTTCAAGTAGCTGGGATTACAGGTGCCTGCCATCATGGCTGGCTAATTTTTGTATTTTTAGTAGAGATGGGTTTTCATCATGTTGGCCAAGTTGGTCTCAAACTCCTGACCTCAAGTGATCCACCCACCTCGGCCTCCCAGAATGCTGGGATTACAAGTGTGATCCTGGCCATCACTGCTCTTAACCTCATGTATGGGATACCAAAAAGGATAGATAATAATCAAGGCCACCATTCACAAGCCATAATATCAAACACTGGGCATCAGAACAAGACATAGACTGAAAGTTCCACATACCATATAACCCAACAGGGGCAGGCGTTATATGAAAAAAAAAAAAAAAAAAAGGAATGGTCTATTAAAGACCCAATTACATGCATTGTCTTAGGACTGGACTAAGAATCTCCCTGAAGCGATATAAATTTTAACTGTCACTCACTACCATGCATGGCATCACTTCCTGTGAATCATCAGCAAGGTCTGTAAAACAGGCTCCACAAACTCTTGGGGTTACCTCTGAGACTCAGAACTGTGATCCCAAAACAAATGGCCAGACTATGCTCCTGAGCACATCAGTGGATCTGCCAAGTGGCAATGGCTACATGGACCCAAAGTTGAGCTGGAAAGTGCCCCCATACTGGATTAATTTTATAGCACTAGAGGACACCATGAAGACTGACAGAGGGAAAAAGGTCCCAGCTGTGCTCCTTGATGGAGATCCAAGAGACTGACGTTATCAACATGCGGCAACACCAACACCTACTAGATGCATTAGAATGCGGATAGTGCAGGCAAGGCCAGAAACTTACCAGTTGGCCTTATGCCTATCCCTGTGGAGGGAAACCCTATGTAGTACTGTAAGCCAGGCTCGAGGCCCAGGGCAGCTGCCCTAATAGGGCTAATGGGAAAAATAATTATGTTAGCAATAATTATGTTACAAGGAATGAATACACCTATGAGGGTTCCTGCTAAACGCCTGTGCTTATGAAAGGCTATGGCTTCTGCTACTAATGGAAGCTAGCAAAGTCTTCCTGGACTGGGCTGTGGCTACAGCAACAGTCAGCAACCAGCCCAGTTACTGGGTATAGGGATACCTCCTTCTGTCAAATGATAATGGTATACCTTGGAACATTCTGCCTTTCTCCCAACAGAGCTGGAATGACTGGTTCAACAGCATCAATAAGGCAATCAGGCACACTGGGGATTGCCTCTACCTGGAGGCTAAATTGCCAACATGACAGAGACTCAACAACATGTGTCCTTATAGGCACTATCTGTTGTGTCTCTGATAAAGAGAATAATGTCACAGATGCTTTAAATCATTTGTCAACTCAGATCCATGATATAGCTCAATTAGGTTACTTTGACTCATTCTTAAATTAGTTCTACACCTTACCTACTTGCTGGAATTATGTTTTGCTAATAGGCATCATAATTATAGTTAGCTTCTACTTTTTATGCTCTTATATATACCACGGAAGTGACCTATATGCACAAGCTGTGGCTATACAGTATAGACCACTATAGCTCTTCCCCTCGTTCCCTGCTCGGGGACTCTCCAGCAAGACTGGTGGAAAGAATGTAAGAGCTGTGAATGGGATAAATTGAAGTATGACAGGTTCCCTGACCAGGTTACTTAAGGGTGTATGTCTGCTGCCTGAACTCTGAGTCGGGTGATGAGCCAAGGCTGTGGTACCCAGCCAAGGAACAAATGACCCTGAGAGCCCAAACATCCCAGAGAATAGCTGAGAACCTACCAAGGGAAACAGGCCCATCACATACACAGAGGAGGCAAAGGGCCAGAAAATTAGCTTAAAAGCAGCTTAAGGATGGAGGTGGCACACATCTCTAAAGCTGTCCCGCTGCCATCCAGGAGTGCCTCGTGTGTAAGTCCTAATAAACTCATTTGCTTACCAAGCTGGATTTGTCCGAGGCACTTTTTGGTATCTTGGCTCCCTGTCAGTTTGAGGGAAGGTTTTTTTTTTTAAATACAATTCTGGGTTTTTCTTGTTACATTACCTTTATATTTTCAACATCCTTATCTCTTTCCAAATCTTCCCTTCAGCAGCTTGGAAAGTTCTAAGACTGGAATTATGTTGCTAGATTAGAGAACATGACCTTTAATGACTAGTCTTTCCCTTATTCTTTGAGATTTTGACTACCTTTTCTCAGAAGAAAAATTGGTGAGTTTTGAATAGCTGATCAGATACAAATAACACTGATTTCACATTTTAGTAAAGGTGCTTGTTAAACATTTGGTACTAAATTGTGTGGTTTTAATTTCAAGTAATTAAAACTAACATTTAGAAGCCCAAAAAGAAGAAGAATGCAGCAGCAGGTTGTTTACAGATGTAAGACATTGGGGGACGGGTCTCAGCCATGTCCATCTTTAAGATTGGTAAGTGGGGAATATTTAAATCTCGGCTGGAGATACCTATTTGGGAGTGGTCATAACTGCAGAGTTCCTGAGGCCCTTGCTGTGAAGCAGAGCCCGCCAGGGTTCCTGGTTGCAGGCATGCTCACACAATTGATGGGAAATCTGACATCCTGCTGAGATAAGCAGAAATCTGCTGTTGGAGATGGCATCTGCCTGGGAAGTAGACAGACCAGAGTGGAGCCCTAACAGGGCAGCCTGCTTAAGGCTGAGCCTGTAGGAGAGGAGCTGCTCCTTGACTGGGCCAGGATGGCCTCTGATCATTGTCCTTCCAGAACAAGTCCAGTAGGGCTGGGGTGAGAGCACAAAAGGAGAGTAGGGACAGTTTAGAAAGGATGTGGTTACTAGACAGCACAAACCGCACAAACCACCCTAGAGAATGAGCATCTGGGGAGGAATGGAGGAGCTAGGACAGGGCCTCGAGGAGGCTGGTGCCGCAGGGGCAGGCAGGAGAGTGGACAGGAACACTGGCTGGGAAAGCACGGGGTGGCAGGACTGAGGAGTAAGAGACTGGTCCCGCTTCGAAATCTCTTTCTGGGTGATGAGATAGTTTCCAGCAATTGGAGAGAGCCCTGGGGCCTGGAAATGGGCCAGTCCAGGCTGTCTCTTGGCAACCTCCTGGAACCACGGAGGGTCAGTGAGTAGTGGGGATCACCCATTTAGCCGGGATCATTAACTCACCGGAGGAGTGAGTTAAGCAGGCGTGGTGGTGGGTTCGTGCATATCAGAGTTGGTGATCAGGTGCTGTGGCACCAGCCTTGTCCACACTCAGATCCAAAGCTTCAGGAGTCACCTTTACTCTGCTCAGCTTCCGCCATTCCATGCCCCATGCAAGAAGTTGGTAAGTCTGAGCCTGTACTCTGGGCTGTTCTGGGGACCTTGCCAAGCAGAAACAGATCAGCGCCCTTCAGAAATGGCTCGGTCAGAGTCACTAGACCATTGGCAGGGCAGGCAACACTCTCCAGGGAAGACTGGTATGTGCTGTTGCTTTGGTTGCCTTTGCCACGGAGATTTGCTAGGGTGTGTGTGACCTTGGCAAGCTTCTGAGCTCATCCATAAAATGGGGATAATAACCATACTTCCCTTCTGGTTGGTATGAGGACTAAAAACAATCACATCGGTTCACTAAGGGCTTAGAGATGAAGGCCTGGGACACAGTAGCTCCCATAAGAGTTATTAGCCAACTCCTTTCCCTTCTTCTAAGACTGGCTGTGCTCCAGTTTCCCATGAAAATGCAACTACAGACCAAGAACACCCTGGACAGCAGCTAAGGGTTCTTGCACTGCAGCCATTGTCGGTGAAGAAGCTCTGTGTGTATGTGTGTGTGTGCGCGCAGGTGCTAAGGGTGGTGCGTCAGCCTCTGAGCTTAGCTCACCGGGCCTGCCAGACCCACTTAAGGGGTGGTTAATGGGTTTCTGACCCCACATGGCTGAGACCCACCCCAGACCCTGCAGGACCCAGTGAGGTCTCTAGCAGCCTCTCCTGGAATTTCTAGTCTCTACATTCCAGCCACAAATGGGTCCATGTTAGACACTAGCAAAGATGAGCTTTGGTTTCTGTGGGGACCTAAATAGTTTCCCACTTGTGGTAGAGGGGACACAGGAGGACAATGCTTACTTACTACAGAGACCTCTTCACCACCCTCAAACCTTTCTAGAGGTTCCACCTCCATTCAGAGGTGCTGAGGGAATGTTGTTAGAAAAACAGATGATTCTGTGAGAAAATGATAAAACAAGAAGTTACATGACGAGCAAGTCAGGGGTTGGCCTGGGGTGCAACACAAGAAGTTGGGTAGGAATGAGTTGTCCAGGATAGCACTGGGGTGGACATAGCTGGCAGGGGCACCCAGAGGTGGAGGGGAGGTGGGGAACTCCCTAGGTGGGGCAGAGGGACTCAGGCCCACAGCCCAGGCTTCTGGGCATTATGGTGCCATGCAGGTCACAACACTCCCCCCACCCATCCAACTCAGCTGTTCAAGGGCTGTGAGCCCAGGGCCAGGTTAGTGTACTTCCTAGAGGGGCTGGGTCCTTGGCCATGAAGGGAGGGCTGGCTTGAAGCTGCATCCAGGCTCTGCCTACCCTCACCCCTTTCTTTGGTTCTTTGAGGAAAGGTAGCAAATAACAAAGCTTGCCACTCAAGAGAAACAGAAAGGATCCCATTTGTGTTTCAACCTCTTTGGAGGGTCAAGGAAGCCCGCAAGAATCTTGAGGAGAGCTTGATGAGGCTGGACTTACAGATCGGCACCATGAGAGTTACGGGGCATGAGCTGTCAGGAGAGGCCAGCAGGGGTTGTGTACCTCGTGCAGCCCTGTGAGCTGGGATTTGGAATTTAGACTCTGTCCTAAGAGCAGTGAGGAGCCATGGAAACTATAGTAGACAAGATTGACAGGGAATTGCACTTGAAAAACCTCCTTTAGCTGTTATGTGAAGAAAGGATTGAGGGAGGGGCCAGGCAGGAGACAGGGAGGCCAGGCAGAGGCTGTTACACTGTTCAGCATAAGACAGTGGTGTCTGGACTGGGCAGAGTGGGCTAGTTAGGAATTAATTAGGGATGAATGCAGTCATGCTTGCTAACTGGTCTCACTGAGTCAACCTTTGCCCCTTAGGGTCTATTCTCCATACAGCAGACAATGTGATCCTAGTTAAAACATAATTCCAGGTCATCCCAATCCTCTGGCTTCCCATCTCAGGATAAAAGTCAAAGTCCTTACCATGGCTGTAGGAGAACAGCCTGTTGCGTGCCAAGAATGATGCTTTTTTTTTTTTTTTTTTTTTTTTTTTTAGACAGGGTCTCTGTTGCCTAGGCTCGAGTGCAGTGTCAAGACCATAGCTAGCTGCAGCCTCGAACTCCTGGGCTCAAGGGATCCTCCCACGACATCTGGCAGAACCTTCCTTTGGAAGGCAGGACTTTCCAAAGAGATACAAATAGGTTTTCAGGGTCTTGGCACAAAACAGTGAAGTAATTTATATTTATGATAAATGCTTTGGTATAGTCCCTGCCTAACAACTGAGTAGCAATTAAAGCTCTCTGAGCTTTGGTTTCTTCATTTGTTTAAAAAAATTCTCTCTCTTCTCTGTACCTGACATTCATTTTGTGGGGTCCTTGAGCAGCTGGCATTAATTATCCAATAAGATGCAAGCTGACAAGACTGAAGGTGGTCTCTCTTCCTGTGATATTTATATTTTAATAATAGTATCTCAATAACTTATATCTAATGGATATTTGTGAGCTCTCATCTAATCCTCCCACTAGCTATGTGTGGGAGCCTAATTATACATCTATCTTACTGACAGGGAAATGATCAAAGAGAGGTTTAAATGACCTGACCACCATTATAGAGCAAGTCAGTGGTAGAACAAAGATCAGAAATCACATTTTCTGCCAGACATGGTGGAAGGATCGTTTGAGCGTAGGAGTTCAAGACTCAGTGAGCTATGATGGTGCCTGTGAATTGCCACTGCACTTCAGCCTGGGAAATATTATAAGACATCGTCTCCAAAAAAAAAAAAAAAAAAAAGAAAAAAAAAGAAATAAGATCGCCCACTCCTAGCTAATGCTTTTCCCTAGGGGTGAGCATTTTCAGCCTCTGCATTTCTGGACCTTCCATGGTTTGTTTCTGACGATTTGGACAGAAGAGTGGGCAATTCCAGTCTTGCCCTGAGCATAAAACCACTAGCATTGACCCTAGTTTATTATTATGGCAAACTACGTCCTTTGCCTCACTTCCAGATCATCTTCCTTGACTCTGGAACCCCCAGCAGTCCTTCATTGTCTGGCTAGAGACTTTTCCAGGCAGCCTCTCCTGATCAAAACCACTGTAGATTCCTTCTTTCCTCAAATTAAATCCCCTCAGCATCTGTGAATTCATAACCCTCCACTAACTGGGCTTTTTTGCGTGTGTGTTGGTGGTGGGTGGTAGGTTCCACATACGAGTTTTTAGGGAAAAAAGAAAAGTTACAAAATAACAGACTATTAGAGGTTTCGTTGAACTGCCAGATTTTAGGCAGTGACTGGGATTAATACATGTTCACTAATTTTATCCATTTTCTCTCTCTATCGCAACTTCTGAGAAGTGATCACTGATGGTAACAGGGTTGACCTAGAGGCTCTTCAAGATCTTCAAAGGAAGAGAAAATCAATCGTTGCATTTGGGGACATTCGTTGTCACAACACTCTCCAAAGGTGACCTGGGCATGTCTGATAACTGCATTTTTCATCCATTTGACAAATAAAATTCATCTCACAAAGGATCCAAGTCCTGGGATGCTGAGAAGGAAATTTGCATAGGAATTTCAATACTGAAAAGGTCAGAGATCCATGAGACTAGCTAGCCCTGGGGAGTTCTGAAGCCCTTGTTCTAAGGAAAGGAAATGAAATGGGGTTCTCTTTCATTTTGAATGATGATGAGATGACTTACGATAACAAGTCTCATTTCAAAGTGATGAGCTATCCCATCTGAGCTTCAGCTGCATTAAAATTGATGGCTTCAAGGACCAGAAAGATATGCTTATTAGTTGCATGACTGGAGAGTTACAGGGCTATCTACTTTTTGGAGGTAAAACTCTTTTGGGTACCCTAAGCAAAGTAAGGTAGCACATTCTGCTTAACTACAGAGAATCATTTCTGAAGTCATATATACTAAGATATACTTTAGATATCTATGCCAGCCTAAAGTTTTCCAAAATAGTTCAGTTCAACAAATAGTTCTCAAGTGTCTATTGTCCAGGCACTGTGCTGGTTGCTGGAGATGCAGAGCTATTAATAACAAGTTATAAGTGTCAGGCATTACTCAGAGTTTCTTACTATGTAAGACCCTCTGTCAGGTGCTTTAGATACATCATCTCATTTCATTCTTTCCATTACCCTGTGAGGTATTCTTAGCCCCACTTTATATAGTCTCTAGCCAGATCATGAACGATCCGTAGGGGGTTCCACAGTGAGGAAGAGGATATAAACTAGGGTCGATGCTAGTGGTTTTATGCTTAGGACAAGGCTGGGATTGTCTTCCCTTTTTCTGTCCAGATGGTCAGAAACAAACCATGGAGGGCTCAGAAATAGAGAGATTGGAAATGTTCACCTCTAGGGAAACGCACTGGCTAGGAGTGAGGAGATATCACTTTACAGGTGAAAAAAGCAAGTCATAGAAAGGTTAAATAATTTGGTCAGGTGCAGTGGCACATGCCTGCAATCCCAGCGCTTTGGGAGGCCAAGGCAGGTGGATCACCTGAGGTCAGGAGTTCAAGACCAGCCTGGTCAACATGGTGAAACCCTGTCTCTACTGAAAATACAAAAAATTGCTGGGTGTGGTGGTGCATACCTGTAGTCTCAGCTACTCGGGAGGCTGAGGTGGGAGAATCACTTGAAGCTGGGTGGCAGAAGTTGCAGTGAGCCAAAATCGTGCTACTGCACTCCAGCCTGGGCAACATAGCAAGACTCTGTCTCAAAAAAAAAAAAAAAAAAAAAAAGAAAGGAAGGTTAAATAATTTGCCTAAGGTTACACAGCCAATATATAGCAGAGATAGAACTTAACCCCAGTTCTGTCTAACTCCAAACTCTATGATCTTAACCACTATACCATACTGCCTCAGATATTAATACATTTTAAGACCCTCATGGTAGACTAGCAGGCACATACACAATGAGACATTTTTTTTGAATTACTATGCTAAATACTAAGATAGAGGAATGCCTAGGATGCTGCAGGAATACAGAGGATGTGCCCTTGGGAAGTAGCACTGCACATGGATTAAGAGCACAGACTCCAAAGCTGTAACTGCCCAATGGGTTCTTCTGCCCACAGTACAGACAAAACTAGACCACAGCATTGCAACAGAGAAAGAGTTTAGGCTGGGCACATGGCTCATGCCTGTAGTCCCAGCACTTCGGGAGGCCAAGGCAGGTAGATCACTTGAGCCCAGGAGTTGGAGACCAGCCTTAGCAACATGGCAAGATCCTGTCTCTACAAAAAAATACAAAAATTAGGCTGGGCATAGTGGCTCATGCCTGTAATCCCAGCACTCTGGGAGGCCAAGGTAGGTGGATCATGAGGTCAAGAGATTGAGACCATCCTGGCCAACATGGTGAAAACCCATCTCTACCAAAAACACAAAAATTAGTCAGGCATGGTGATGCATGCCTGTAGTCCCAGCTACTCGGGAGGCTGAGGTAGGAGAATTGCTTGGACCTGGGAGGTGGATGTTGCAGTGAGCTGAGATCATGCCACTGCACTCTAGCCTGGCGACAGAGTAAGACTTCATCTCAAGAAAAAAAAAAATAGCAGGGTGTGGTGGCACATACCTGTGGTCCCAGCTACTCAGGAGCTCAGGAGACTGAGATGGGAGAATCTCTTGAGCTTGGAAGTTTGAGGGTGCAGTGAACCATGATTGCACCACTGCACTCAGCCTGGATGACAGAGTGAGACCCTCTCCCCTGCTCCCTGCTCCCAAAAAGAATTTAGTAGATATGAGGTCAGCCATACCATGTGGGAGATAGAGCCATCACTTAAATCAGTCTCCCTGATAATTTGGGGGCTAGGGTTTTTCAAAGACAGTTTAGGAGAAGGGGTGGGGGTGGCTAGGCAATGGGTGCTTGCTGCTGATTGGTTGGGGATGCAAACATAGGGGTGTGGGAAACAGTCCTCATGTGCACTGAGTCACTTTTGGTTGAAGCCACAGGAGTGGTTGGCAGGTTCAGGTGGAGCCAACAGTCCGTCAGACATGGGAAAAACCTGAAATGATAGCTCAAAAAGCCAATCTTAGGTTCTACAATAGTGATGTTATCTGTAAGAGTAAATGGGGAAGTTGCATATCTGGTGACCTCCAGAATAATAGTTGGCAATTACTTATGTCTACATTTTGGAAGGATTCAGGCTCCTCTATCCTCCTAACCTGGTGGTCTCTCATTAGCTTTTAAAAGGCAGTTGAGTTTTGAGGAAGGGCAATATCATTTAAACTATAGGTCCAGAGTAGTAGCACATGTCTGTAATCCCAGCACTTTAGGAGGCTGAGGCGGGCAGATCACTTGAGGCCAGGAGTTCCAGACCTGACTGACCAACATGGCGAAACCCTGTCTCTACTAAAAATGCAAAAATTAGCCAGGTGTGGTGATGCATGCCTCTAGTACCAGCTACTCGGGAGGCTGAGGCACGAGAATCACTTGCACCTAGGATGTGAAGTTTGCAGTGAGCTGAGATTGCACCACTGCACTCCAGCCTGGATGACAGAGCAAGACTTTGTCTCAAAAAAAAAAAATTAACTATAAACTAAACATCTCCCAAAGTTACATTGGCCCAAGCCCAGGAATAATTAAGGGTAGCCTGAAGGCTAAAAGCGAGATGGGGATTGGCCAGATCAGATCTCCCCATTGCCATAATTTTCTCACTGTTATAATTTTTGCAAAGGCAGTTTCAAAGCCAGACTGCCTGGATCTGAAGTGTGGATCTGTCACTTACAAATTATGTGAATGTGGGCAAGTTAAACCTCGATGTGCCTCAGTTTCCTCATCTACAAATCAAGATAACAAAACCTTATTCATAGAGTTGTGAGGATTAAATGTGCTTAAAATAATTCCTGACACAGAGTAAGCACTATACAAGTGTTAGATAAAATGAGTAAGCTGAACTCCAAATGAGGTTACAGGAAAGGCTTTTTGAAAGGATTGATGCCTGGAGTTGAGTCATAGAAGATGAATAAGAGTTAGCCAGGTGAAGGTGGGAAAGGTGTACTAGGCAAGGGGAGAGCATGAGCACAAAACACAGGCATACAGCAGTACTGTTGATGAAGGCTAAGTACAAGCAGTTTGGCAATTCTCCACTAGAGCATAAAGCACAAAGAAGGAGGAGGTAGGGGCCGTTCTGGACAGAGGCAATTCTATATGTCACTTGAAGGAATTTGGACTTTATTTTGTAAGCAACAAGGAATTGTGGAAGAAAAGAGTTTTATGTAGGGGAACAATGTAGATGGATATATATGGGAGGGTATACTTGTTATATGGTCTACAATTTACTTAAAAATACTTAGGCTGGGCGCGGTGGCTCACACCTGTAATCTCAGCACTTTGGGAGGCCGAGGCAGGTGGATCACAAGGTCAGGAGATCAAGACCATCTTGGCTAACACAGTGAAACCTCATCTCTACTAAAAATACAAAAAATTAGCTGGGCGTGGTGGCACATGCCTGTAGTCCCAGCTACTTGGGAGGCTGAGGCAGGAGAATTACTTGAACCCAGGAGACGGAGGTTGCAGTGAGCTGAGATCGGGGCACTGCACTCCAGCTTGGGCAACAGAGCAGGTCTCCACCCCCCAAAAAAAACAAAAAAAAAACACAAAAAACTCAGCAGAGACAGTGTGAGATACACATACACTTATACACATGTACATGCAGATATACATATACTCTAGGGGCAGCTAATATCTGAAGTACCCCCAATGAGGAACACATTCCAGCAGCACTTAGTTTGCATATAAAGACACTAATTGTGAGTCCATACTCCAGAGGCAGCTACTAAAAAACTCCAACCAATCTACCTAAACCTACACTACAGGGTTTGCTCATTAACATAAAAGAGTCATTCATTCATGAAATAAATGGTGTTCTACCACATGTTCTCACTCATAAGTGGGAATGGAACAATGAGAACACATGGACACAGGGAGGGAAACATCACATACCGGGGCCTGTCAGGGGGTCAGGACTAGGGGAGGGATAGCATCAGGAGAAATACCTAATGTAGATGATAAGGTGATAGATGCAGCAAACCACCATGGCACACATATACCTATGTAACAAACCTGCACGTTCTGCATATGTATTCCAGAACTTAAAGTATAAAAAATTAATTAATTAAATGGCATTCTAGATATATGGATGGACACTTCTCTCTACCCGCACATGAATGAAACCTAAAAAACTGGTTATCTCAGAGTGGCATCTTAGTTCTAGGAATCTACTAGTTCCCACAGCCTGACACTTAATGGAAGATTTCATTGCCTGGTCTGGCCAGACATTTAGCTGAAATGCTGCTACTGGAGAACTGCTGCATGTGCTTCAAGTGAACTGTTCTTACATGGGGTTTAATGGAGCTTATGAAGACAGGTTTCAAGATTATGTCTAAGTGCTAAAAAATGCATGATTGTTGGGAGATTGTGGGAGATGAGGAAGGACTAAACTTCACAGCTACCTTGAGTCATTAGAAGCTACTGATATCACTGAAAAGTACCTGATGATGTGAGAAGCTAAACTGGCTTAAATAAATTTGCAATAGAATTGAAGAAGTGCAATTACAGAGGTGGGGAGACAAATTTGGTGGAGATTGCTGCAAGTGGTTCTATCAATAGGTGATAAACTACAAAAAAAATCAAATAACAAAAGATGACAGCAAGAGAGAAATGAAAGAACTGCAAAACAGATAAAAAACAATAAAATAGCAATAGAAAGTCCTTACATGTCAATAATTATTTAAAATGTTAACTGATTAAACTCTCCAATCAAAAGGCATAAAGTGGCTGAATGAATAAGAAACAAGATGCAGTGATATGATATTTTCAAGACACTGATGTTAGATATAAAGACACGCATAGGCTGAAAGTAAAGGAATGAGAAAAAAGATATTCCATACAAATCATAACCAAAATATACCAGTGTGGATATATATATATATATATATATTTATATATATATTTTTTTTTTTTTTTTTTGAGATGGAGTCTTGCTCTGTCGTCCAGGCTGGAGTGCAGTAGTGCAATCTCGGCTCACTACAACCCCCACCTCCCGGGTTCAAGCGACTTCCCTGCCTCAGCCTTCCAAGTAGCTGGGACTACAGCTGTGCGCCACCATGCCCAGCTAATTTTTTGTATTTTAGTAGAGACGGGGTTTCACTATGTTGGCCAGGATGGCCTCAATCTCCTGACCTTGTGATCCACCTGCCTTGGCATCCCAAAGTGCTGGGATTACAGTGTGAGCCACCATGGCTGGCCAAGGGTGACTATACTTATACAGACAAAATAGACTTTAAGTAAAAAACTGTCACTAGAGACAAATAAGGTCATTATGTAATGATAAAAGAATCAATTCTTCAGGGAAAATATAATAATTAAAAATATATATTCACCCAACATGAGAGCACCTAAATATATAAAACAAATATAGACAGATCTGAAGGGAGGCATCAACAGCAATACAACAATAGTAGGAAACTTCAATACCCCACTTTTAATAATATATAGAACATCCAGGCAGAAAATCAATTAAAAAACAGCTTACTTGAACAATGCTATAGACTAAATGGACCTAACAGACATATAAAGAATTCTCTACTCAACAGCAGAAGAATACACATTCTTCTTTAGTGCACATGAAACATTCTGCAGGATAGATCACATGTTAGGTCACAAAATGAGTCTTAACAAATTTAAGAATATTGAAATCATACCAAGTGTCATCTCAGACAGCAGTGGAATGAAACTGGCAGTCAATAAGGTAAAATTAACAAACTTACACTAAGAAAAAAAAGAGAACACAAATTAATAGAATCAGAAATGTATCTCTAGGTGGACAGTGCCACAAAAAAAGAGAAAGGAAAAAGAACATCGGAAATGATAGTGGAGACATTACAATGGATGATGCAGAAAATGGATCATAGGAGACTATTATAAACAACCTATTGAATAACTTAGAAACAATGAATAAATGGCTAGAAACACACAACTTACCAAGACTGAATCAAGAAGAAATAGAAAGTCTGAATAGACCAATAAGAAACAAAGAGATTGGATCAATAATCAAAAAGCTTCCAAAAAAGAAAAGCCTAGGACCAGACAGCTTCT
Source organism: Cheracebus regulus (assembly GCA_963574635.1). Taxonomy (NCBI): domain Eukaryota; kingdom Metazoa; phylum Chordata; class Mammalia; order Primates; family Pitheciidae; genus Cheracebus; species Cheracebus regulus. Next base: position 110,818 of record CAUYQU010059419.1, read on the forward strand.
AGAAAATTCTACAAAACACTCAAAGAATAATTAATACCAATATTTCTTAAACTCTTCCAAAAAATGGAAGAGAGAACATTTCTAAATTTATTTTATAAGGCCAGCATCACCCTGATATCATGAGCCAGACAAGACATCACAAGTAAAAAAAACTATAGGTCAATATCTCTAATGAACATAGATGCAAAAGCCCTTAATAAAATATTAGCAAACCAAATTCAATAACACATTAAAAGTATTATACACCATGATCAAGTGGGATGTAAGGATGGTTCAACATACAAATATATCAAATCAATCAACATGAAATACCACATTAATAAGATGAAAGAAGAACCACATGATTATTTCAATAGACACAAAGAAAGTATTTGACAAAATTCAACATCCTTCGTGATAAAAATCCTCAACAAAATAAGTATAGGAGGAGCTTACCTTAACACAATAAAGGCCAAATATAAAAAAAATCACAGACATCATAAGCAATGGAGAAAAACTGAAAGTTTTTCCTCTAAGATCTGGAACAAGACAAGAATGCCCACTCTTGACCTGCTATTCAACACAGTACTGGAAATCTTAGCCAGAACAGTTAGGCAAGAGAAAGAAATAAAAGACATCCAAATAAGAAGAGTAGTATAATGATTTCTATATGCTGACGACATGATCATATATGCAGAAAGCCCTAAAGACTCTACCAAAATAACTGCCAGAACTAATAAACAAACTAATAAATAAACTTGGTAAAGTTATGGGATACTAAACCGATATGCAAAAATTAGTGGCGTTTCTCACATATGTTCACTGCAACACTACTCACAATAGAAAAGATATGAAATCAACCTAAATGCCCATCAATGGTAAAGAAAATATGGTACATGTATACCATGGAAAATGTGCCATATATATATATATATATATATATATATATATATATATAGAGAGAGAGAGAGAGAGAGAGAGAGAGAAAGAGAGAGCACATTTAGGAGGAGCTTACCTTAACACAACTCCATCATATATATATGATGGAATACTACCATTAAAAAGAAAAAGATCACCTGGGCATGGTGGCTCATGCCTGTAATCCCAGCACTTTGATCCCAGCACTTTGGGAGGCCGAGGGGGTCGGATCACCTGAGGTCAGGAGCTCAAGACCAGCCTGGCCAATAAGGTAAAACCCTGTCTCTACTAAAAATACAAAAATTAGCCAGGCATGGTGATGTATGCCTGTAATCCTAGCTACTTGGGAGGCTGAGGCAGGAGAATCACTTGAACCCAGGAGGTGGAGGTTGCAGTGAGCTGAGATTGCGCCATTGCACTCCAGCCTGGGTGACAAGAGTAAAACCCTGTTTCAAAAAAAAAAAAAGCCAGGTGCAGTGGCTCACACCTGTAATTCCAGCACTTTGGGAGGCCAAGGCAGGCAGATTGCCTGAGGTCAGGAGTTCAAGACCAGCCTGGCCAATGTGGTGAAACTGCATCTCTACTAAAAATGCAAAAATTAGCTGGGCATGGTGGCAGGCGTCTGTAATCCCAGCTACTTGGGAGACTGAGGTAGGAGAATTGCTTGAACCTGGGAGGCAGAGATTGCAGTGAGCCTAGATCAGACCACTGAACTCCAGCCTAGGTGACAGAGTGAGACTCCATCTCAAAAAAACAAAAAACAAAAATCAAGATCATGTCCTTTGCAGCAACATGAATGGAGCTGGAGGCCATTATCTTAAGCAAACTAATGTAGGAAGAGAAAACCAAATACCACATGTTCTCACTTATAAGTGGGAGCTAAACATGGAGAGCTCATGGACACAAAGAAGGGAACTACAGACACCAGGGTCTACTTGAAAGTGGAGGGTGGGAGGAAGGCGAGGATCCAAAAACTACTGTTAGGTACTTAGCTTATTACCTAGGCAACAAAGTAATCTGTACACCAAATTCTCATGACACAAAATTTGCCTAAATAAGAAATCTGCACATGTACTACTGGACCTAAAATAAAAGTTAATATAATTAATGTAATTTTCATAAACTAACAACAAACTATCTGAAAGGCAAATTAAGGAAAGAATACCATTTATATTAGCAGCAAAAAGAATAAAATGCTTAGGAATTAACTTAGCCACAGAGGTGAAAAACTTGTATACTAGAAATTTTAAAATGTTGACAGAGGAAATTTTAAAAGACACGAACATATGGAAAGACATTCCATGTTCACAGACTGGCAGAATTAATATTGTTAAAATGTCCATACTAGCTAAAGCAATCTACAGATTATATGCAATTCCTACCAAAATCCCGATTATTTTTTACAGAAATAGAAAAAGGAATTCTAAAATTTGTATGGGACATCAAATAGCCAAAGCCATCATGCAAGAAGAACAAAGCTAGAAGCATCATACTTCCTGACTTGAAATTATATTACACAGCTATAGTAATCAAAACAGTATGCTACTGACAGAAAAACAGACATATAGACCAATAGAACAGAACAGAGGGCCCAGAAATAAACCACGCATTTATGGTTAACTGATCTTCAACAAGGGTGCCGAGAACACACAATGAGGAAAGGATAGTCTCTTCAACAAATGGTGTTGGGGAAACTGGATATCCACATGCGGAAGAATGAAATTGGACCCTGCTATAATATGAATTTTCCCTCTAAATCTCATGTTGAAATTTAATTGCCATTGTCACAGCATTAAGAGGTGGGACCTTTAAGAGATGATTAGGACATAAGGGCTTCATCTTCATTGATTAATGCTTCACCTTCAATTAATTAATGCTGCTATCAATGGAGTATGTAGTTATTGTGGGAGTTCAGTCCCTCTTTGCTTTCTCTCTCTTGCCCTTTTGCCATGGGATGATAGAGCACAAGGGCCATTGCCAGATGCAGATACCATGCTCTTTGACTTCCCAGCTTCCAGACCATGAGTCGAATAAACTTCTATTGGTTATAGCATCAGAAAAAAGACTAAGACAGACCCCTAGCTCCCACCATATACAAAATAAACTCAAAATGGGTTGCTTAAACATAAGATCTGAAACTACAAAACTCTAGAAGAAAACATAGACAAAAATCTTTTTGACATTGGTCTTGGCAATGATTTTCTGATATGACAGCAAAAGCACAGGGAACAAAAGAAAAATAGACAAGTAGAGCTTCATCAAACTAAAAATCTTTTGCACAGCAAAGGAAACCATCAACAAAATGCAAAGGCAACATACAGAATGAGAGAAAAAATTTGCCAGCTATATATCCAATAAGGGATTAACATCCAAAGTATATAAGGAACCCATATAGTTCAATGCCAAAAATACAAATAAGCCAATTAAAAAGTGGGCAAAGGACCTAAATAGACACTTCTCAAGAGAAGAAATTCAAATGGCTAGTAGATATATGAAATGATTTTCAATACCTCTAATCAAAGAAAGAAAAATCAAAACTACAATGAGATATCACCTCACACCTGTTAGAATGAATGGCTACTATCAAAAAGAGAAAAGGCAAGTGTTGGTGAGGATATATTAGTACAGCCATTATGGAAAACAGTATGAAGGTTCCTAAAAAATTAAAAATAGAACTACTATATGATCCAGCAATCCTGCTTCTGGATATATATCCAAAGGAAATGAAATTAGCATCTTGATGAGATATCTACATATCCATGTTCACTGCAGCATTATTCACAGTAGCCAAGGTATAGAAACAACCTAAATGTCCTTTGATGAATGAATGGATAAAGAAAATGTGGTGTATAGATATATAATGGAATATTTTTCACTCAGTAAAGAAGGAAAGGCTGGGTACAGTGGCTCACACCTGTAATTCTGGCACTTTGGGAGGCTAAGTTAGGAAGATTGCTTGAGCTCAGGAGTTTGAGACCAGCCTGGGCAACATAATTAGACCTTGTCTCTACAAAAGATCAAAAAATTAGCCAGGTGTGGTGGTACAGACCTACAGTCCTAGCTACTCAGGAGGCTGAGGCAGGAGGATCACTTGAGCCTAGGAGACTGAGGCTGCAGAGCAAGACACTGTCAAAAGAAGAAGAAGAAGGAGGAGGAGGAGGAGGAGTGAATAAGGAAGAAGAAGAAAGAAGAAGAAGAAGAAGGGGGATATTCTGCCATTTGTGACAACATGGATGGAGCTGGGAACACAACAAAAGCTAGAGTCAACTCTGGATCTGATAGTTTAGAATGAATCTTTAATTTGGGTTTACCTTTCCCTACCACTTGTATAGCTCTGGATCTATTTTTTTTTTAACACCAAATTGGTTACACACATCCCAGGAATGTCAACTAATAACCTTTGCAAATCATAATTAGAACGGAAAGTATGTGGCAATAAAGTCATATATCATATTCTGGAAAGAGAACAGGAATGGGAATCATGAGATTTGCCACCTTCTCTCTCTGGGTTTCTATTTCTCCAAACATAAAAGTGATGAGCTGGCTTCAGTTATTTCTATGGCTCTTCCAGTTGGAACAGCCTATGATTCTTTGACATTTGGTTTATCTACGCTTTTCCTGTAGCTGTATCACTGCTCTCCTACACTAATACAAATAGGTAGAAGCTGACCATATTCTTTTCAAGGTCATGACAAGAGAAGAAGACCCCAAAAGCCCAGTCACAAAATATGGTAAGTAAAAGGAAGTGAGAGTCATAGGGGAAAATGTGATTGACCTCTTGCTGTTAATATCAGTGCTCAGCTGTACAACAGTAAGGCTGTGTCCCCTTGAGATCAAATCAATGGTTCAAAAGAGGGAAACTCAAACCATCTTTTTTCCTGATCAAATCAAGGTTTACTCCCTAACCCTGCTAATTTTTGAGGAGACAGTGAACATCGTTTTCTCTTAATTACTTCTCTCACACTTTTCATAAAGTGTTAATAATTCTTTTTTTTTGTGTGTGAGACAAGGTATCACTGTGCCACTCACGCTGGAGCACAGTGGCATGATCTCAGCTCAACTGCAACCTCCAATTCCCAGGGCCAAGTGATTCTCCTGCCTCAGCACCCGGAGTAGCTGGGACTACAGGTGTGTGCCACCATGCACTGCTAATTAATTTTTTTTTTTTTTTTGAGACAGAGTCTTGCTCTGTCTCCCAGGCTGGAGTGCAATGGCACAATCTCAGCTCACTGCAAACTCTGCCTCCCAGGCTCAAGTGATTCTTCTGCCCTCAGCCTTCTGAGGAGCTGGGATTACAAGCACGTGCCATCATACCCAGCTAATTTTTGTATTTTTAGTAGAGATGGGGTTTCACCATGTTGGTCAGGCTGGTCTCAAACTCCTGACCTCGTGATCTGCCCACCTCGGCCTCCCAAAGTGCTGGGATTACAGGCGTGAGCCACCACACCTAGCCTAATTTTTATAGTTTTAGTAGAGACAGGGTTTTGCCATGTTGCCCAGGTTGGTCTCAAACTCCCGAGCTCAGGTGATCTGCCCATCTCAGCTTCCCAAGGTGCTGGGATTACAGCTCTGAGCCACGGCCACCATGCCCAGCCCAGAATATTTTAATATATGTACAAGAAACGGTGTATAACTACTGTTCTCAACTCCCCAACTATTCTTACCAAACCTTCAAAGCTTAATTGGAGGGAAATTAATCTAGAGACAGTGTGCCCTGCTCACCTTCTTTAATATTGCAAGCTTGGAATGATTTTCCGTGTAACACCTATTTCCCTGCTTCTATTCTGAAGTTTAAGAATACTTTTAGAGAGAAGTTGTGAATAAAGATCATGCTGCCTTTCTTTTTTCTTTTTTTCTTTTTTGAGATAGAGTCTTGCCTTTGTCACCCAGGCTGGAGTGCAATGGCATGATCTCAGCTCACTGCAACCTCAAACTCCTGGGCTCAAGCAATCCTCCTGCCTTAGCCTCCTGAGTAGTTGGGATATAGGTGTGCACCACCACATCTGGCTATTTATTTATTTTGAGACAGAGTCTCACTCTCTCACCAGGCTGGAGTGCAGTGGCACAATCTCAGCTCACTGCAACCTCCACCTCCCAGGTTCAAGTGATTTGCCCGCTTCAGCTTTCTGAGTAGCTGGGACTACAGGCATGCACCACCACACCCAGGTAATTTTTGTATTTTTAGTAGAGATGAGGTTTCGCCATGTTAGCCAGGATGGTCTCGATCTCCTGATCTTGTGATCTGCCTGCCTAGGCCTCCCAAAATGCTGGGATTACAGGCATGAGCCACCACGCCTGGCCTGTAAAAGTAGTGGCCAAGAAATTAACTAGTTCCTTTACATCAGACCTAGGATCATAAACCTCACATGCCTGGTACTCTTATCAAACTACCTTTACCATGTTTATCATGTCATCGGGTCCACCACCTAAGCAATGTGTAGACGAAGGTCGAGTCTCTAAACCTCAGCACTGAAACTCACAGGCAGAGGCTCCCGCTTGGAGAACAGGTTAAGTTCTAGGTTTCTGCTCCAATCTGTGAAGCTGATTCAGTCCCTGGAGCAGGATACACTGGTCAACACACTGCCTTCTGTTTCTTGAACCAGGGCAGGTCGAGGCAGGCCACAATTTTGGACGATGGGGATTGCCCAGCTGCCAGCATTTTCAGCAGATGGTACAACCACCATGAGATAATCAGCGTGCAGTCCCACAGGGGGGTTGGGTACAGAGAAGAAGCAACTGAAATGGAAAATTAGATCAACAAAAATGGAGGACAGGTTGCTACCCCAGTTGAAAATGTTCACACCTCAACATGAAAGGCTCCTGACTACATCAGCACTAAAGATGCATTTCTTTCCCATTCTCATTTAGGTTTCAGAAGCTTTACTAGCTTCCTAAGTGTATTTTATTCCTGCTCTTTCTCAAACAGCACTTCCTTTATGACTACTAATCTGAAGAGATCTGGAATATCTTAATGCTCAGATCTTCCACTTCCTGGGCCACACCTAAACACACCTGCTTGGTATACAGGTGTCATGGCCAGAACCCATCAGAAACGGGACTGTGCCTGCCTCAATACCTCTGCTGGCAATCTGTCATTTTGCTTATGTAACCAAAAGCTATCATTATAGGGTTTGCATCTGTTAAGAATCGAGGTGATAAATTATGCTTTTGATCATTCTTTTGTTGTTTTAAACATCTTTTTGATGTACTAAGAGCCACTTATATATGAATCAAACAAGCAGCCATCTGTTTTATGACGCATTGGATTGTAAAAGTGTCAACTCAAGCACAATCTACTAAGTTGTCAATTGTTAAGCATTGGCCAATTGACGAAAATTAGCTGTATTGCTGGACATAGACACCCTTACTTCATTCGTTGCATATGTCTGTAGTGGGAATGGGGAGCTATAAAATAATATTAGTGAAAAAGCCCATGGCCCTGGTTAATCCCTGGCAGAGCAAAGCTTTTTTTTTTCTTTTTTTTTCAGATGTATTCTTGCGCTGTCGCCCAGGGTGGAGTGCAGTGGTGCGATCTCAGTTCACTGCAACCTCTGCCTCCTGGGTTCAAGCGCCTTATTACAGGTGCGTGCCACCATGCCCGGCTAATTTTTGTATTTTTCGTAGAGAGGGAGTTTCGCCATATTGGCCAGGCTGGTTTCAAACTCCTGACCTCAAGTGATCCACCCGCCTCAGCCTCCCAAAGTGCTGGGATTACAGGCATGGGCCACCGTGTCCAGCCATAAGGGAAGCTTACTTTTGGATGCAATGTGCAAAGATTGTCTTAATGCCCTCAGCTCCAGGTTAATTCTTGCTACCTGAGACTGTCTCCCTTCCTGTTAGAAACTGTCAGTGTTCAATACTTGACAACTGAGCTCCTTAGGACCTTGGTGATGGCTTGCATTTGAGGAGAAAGGGGAAACACAAAAGAAGAGGAAACTAAACAAAGAATAAAGCCCTCCTGCAACCAGAAGGCATCCTTATCCCTCGTTTTGGCTAAGTACACTGGATTCATAAACTCCTTTTTATTGAACTGAATCTCAAGGCTTTTACTTAGTCTTTTTCTGGTAGGTAGATAAGGCAGAAGGCAACAAGCATCTAGCTATCCAACTCAATGGTGGGGCTCACCAGGGCATGATCCAGGTATACTTGTGAAACAGGAAAAGTTTGTACTCAGCATGCCCCAACTCTTCCTTTGGCACTTCCCTCCCCTTCTGGCCCACCTCTCTGAGTCCCGGCATCTCCTGCTGACACCTGGCTGAGCAGGGTCATTCCCTATCCCACCTTTCAATGTAAGGTAGAGTTCCTATTTCTTAGCACTGAGCACCATTCCAGACCTTTCACACATCTCAAATCCAAAGGTATCATTCTAATCCACAGGGCCAAACTTCATTATGGAAAATCCTCATAAGTGACACATTTGCATTTCTGAAGAGGTCTTCCGGAATTCCTTAGTCCAGATGGATGATTCTGATGCTGGAAAGTTCAGACATGATTACATCTTAGCAAGAGACATTTTGGGGTACTCAGGAGGGCAGTTTAAGAACTCATTAAAACATGACTTCCCAAGGCAGTTGTAGCTATTTGTGTGTGTGTGTGTAGGACTGGCTCTAGAATCACATGGAGGCTCCTGGGCAAGAACCATATATATGTACAGAAGTCAGCTGGCTGCTTCTGTCCTGGAAGGTTCCCCAGTTGGTGAGAGAAGTGATCTGAGAATAGTTCAGGGAGTCCAAGATGCTGATTTCTGGCTTCAGAACTCTATAATGAGGGTGAAATAATAGACATTGGAGAAGACTCCAAAAGATAGGAGGGTGAGAGGTGGGTGAAGGATGAGAAATTCTCTGTTGGGTACAATGTATACTATTCAGGTGATGGGTACACTAAAAGCCCAGACTTCATTAACTATGCAGTATAACTGATATAGTTTGTATATTTGTCCTCACCCAAATCTCATGTTGAAACGTAATCTCCAATGTTAGAGGAGGAGACTGGTAGGAGGTGTTTGGATCATGGGGACAGATCCCTCGTGAATGTCTTGAGCCACCCCCTTGGTGATAAGTGCTCTCACTCTGAGTTCACATGAGATCTGGTCATTTTAAAGGGTGTGGCACCTCCTCTCTCTCTCTGTATCTCTCTGTCTCTCTCTCTCTCTCACTCTCTCTCACCTGGCTATTCAATTCTCACCATGTGATGTGCCTGCTCCTGCTTTGCCTTCTACCATGATTGGAAGCTTCCTGAGGACTCCATGGAAGCAGATGCCACTATGCTTCCTGTACAGCCTATAGAACCCTGAGCCAATTAAATCTCTCTTCTTGTAAATTACCCAGCCTCAGGTATTTCTTCAGAGCAATGCAAAATTGACCCTGTCTCCAAAAAAAAAAAACCTCTTAAAACTCACACAATCCAATTAGAAAATGAGCAAAATATATGAACAGATATTTCACCAAAAAGGATATATAGATTGCAAACACACATGACAAGATGCTTAATCAACATCATTAGCCATAAGGGAAATGCAAATTAAAATCACAAGGAGGTATCACTAAACACCTATCAGAATAGCTAAAGTTAAAAAATAGTTAACAACACACATGCTGGCAAATAAGCAGAAAAAGTGTATCACTCATACACTGTTAGCATTCTTCAACAGATTAATGATTAAACAAACTATAATTCATCCATGCCATGGAATACTATGTAGCAATAACAATAAATCAGGGGCCAGACACAGTGGCTCAGGCTTGTAATCCAAGCATTTTGGGAGGCTGAGGAAGGAGGATTGCTTGAGCCCAGGGGTTTGAGACCAGCCTGGGCAACATAGTGAGACCCTGTCTCTACAAAAATTTAAAAATGAGCTGGGTGTGGTAGCGCATACCTGTAGTCCCAGCTAATCATAAGGCTGAGGTGGGAGGATCACTTGGGTGAGTTCAAAGCTGCAGTGAGCTGTGATCACATCACTGCTCTCCAGTCTGGGCGACAGAATGAGACTGTCTCAAAAAAATGAAAAAAGAGAAATCAGGTATTGGTTCATGCAATAACTTGAATGAATTCCTGGGAATTTTCCTGATTGAAAAAAGCCAATCTTAAAAGGTTATATGCTCTATTATGTATATAACACTCTTGAAATGACAAAAACATAGAGATGGGGAACAGATTAGTGGGTACTGGGCATTAGGGAATGGGGCATATAGGAGGTAGGCATGGCAGCTGGGCACGGTAGCTCATACCTGTAATCCCAGCACTTTGGGAGGCTGGGGCAGGTGGATCACCTGAGGTCAGGAGTTTGAGACCAGACTGGCCAACATGGTGAAACCCTGTCTCCACTAAAAATACAAAAATTAGCCAGGCATGCTACTCAGGAGGTTGAGGCAGGAGAACTGCTTGAACCTGGGAGACAGAGGTTCCAGTAAGCCGGGGTCACATCACTGCACTCCAGCCTGGGCAACAAGACCAAAACTCTGTCTCAAAAAAAAAAAAAAAGGAGGTAGGCATGGCTACAAAAGGTTCCTTGTGTTAACAGTACATTTCTGTATTGTGTTCGTGGATACACGAACCTACATGTGATATAATTGCATAAAACCTCTGGTAAAAAAGATCTGTTGTTTTAAAAAATGAATATAACTAAATACATAGACACATAAGCAGAAACATGATTACAAGTAAAACTTGGGAAATCTGGACAAGAGTGATAGATTGTAGCAATGTCCTGGTTGTGATATTATAGTGCAGTTTTATGAGATGTTACCACTGAAAAAAACTGGATAAAGGGTACATAATATCTCACTGTGCTGTTTCTGAGAATTGTATGTGAACCTACAGTCATCTCAAAATAGAAAGTTTATTTTTTTTAAAAAAGATAAAAACAAAAAATTGGGGCCTTGAACATTTTCTGGCTCATTGTGCAGGCATGAAATTCACTGGCCATCTGGCTACCAGATTGAATAGTTACAAAGAATAATAACTCCCCAAACCTGAGCATGTAGCACCTTAGGGCCTCTGGTAATCCAAAGAAGAATCGTTTGCCTTCTGGAAATTCTCAGTAACCAAGTTTAATTGAACATCACTTTAATGAAAAAAATAAGCCTTTGTTATATAAATCTTCATATTAGGAGACAGCACTAGGAAATCAAAATAGAGTGTCTCTTAATCTGCCTCCACCCGAGAGGCAGGGCTTTACTCTATCACCCAGGCTGGAGTGCAGTGGTACCATCTTAGCTCACTGCAGCCTCAACATTCTGGGCTCAAGCAATTCTCCTGCCTCAGCCTCCTAAGTAGCTAGGACTACAGGCATGTGCCACCACACCCAGCTAACTTTTATATTTTTTGTAGAGATGGGGTCTTCCATGTTGCCCAGGCTGGTCTCCAGCTCCTGAGTTCCAGTGATCCACCTGCCTTGGTCTCCCAAAGTGCTGGGATTACAGGCATGAGCCACCATGCCTGGCCCAAAAGTTCTTTATATATCCTACATACGAGTCCTTTGGTGGGTATGTGGCTTGCAAATATTTTCTCTCAGTCTATAGTTTGTTTTTTCATTCTCTTAATAGCACCTTTCATAGATCAAAGCTTTTAATTTTTATGAAGTCCAATTTAATGTACTTTTTTTACATGGATAACCCTTAGACACAGTGTCAAACCTAAGAACACTTTGCTAGGCCCTAGATCATGATGACTTTCTCCTGTATTTTTTTTTCTTCTAAAATGTTTTATAGTTTTATGCTTCACATTTAAGTCTGTGATCCATTTTGAATTATTTTTGTATGGGGGGGAACGTTTAGGTAAAAATTCACTTTTTTGGCCTATGGATGTCAATTGCTCCTGAACTGTTTGTTGGAAAGGGTATCTTTCCTTCATTAAGTTGCTTTTATACCTTTGTCAAAAATCAGTTGAGCAAGTTTGCATTCGTATATTTCTGAGTTTTTTGTTCCATTGAGCTATGAGTCTACTCTCTGCCATTACCACGCTGTCTTTTTTTCTCCTTTTTATTCGTACAATATTGGGGTACGTGTGCAATTTTATTCTATGCATAGATTGCACAGTGGCCAAGTTAGGGCTTTTAGTATATCCATCACCTGAATGGCATACATAGTACCCATTAGCCAATTTCTCATCAACCTCCTCCCTCCCACCTCTCACCTTTCCAAGTCTCCATGATCTATCATTCCACTCTCTATACCCATGTACCACAGTGTCTTGATTACTATAGCCATATATGGGAAGCCTTTACCTTGGGAAGAGTGATTTACCCCAATTTATTCTTTATGAAAGTCACTTCAGCTATTCTAGTTCCTTTGCCTTTCCATATAAATTTTAGAAGAAGCTTTTCTATGTCTATGAAAATCCCTGCTGAGATTTTGATAGGAATTTCATTAGCTTATAGATCAATTTGAGGATAACTGACATCTTTACTATGTTGAGTCTTCTAACCCACAACACAGTATGTCTCTGCAATTATTAAGGTCTTCTCTGAGTTCCTTCCTCAGTGTTTTATAATTTTCAACATACAGATCCTTGCATGTTTTGTTAAGTTTATACTTGCTCTTTGGCACAAGTATGAATGATATTGTGTTCTTTATTTAGATTTCCATATTGTTAGTATATAGATATGTGATTGATTTTTGTGTGTTTCTCTGGTATCATATGACCTTACTGAATTCAGTGATTAGTTCTACAAGGGTGTTTAAAAAAAAAAAGATTCCCTGTGATTTTTGCATAAACAATTAAGTCTTTTGCGAATCAAGACAGTTTTCACTTGGTCCTTTTCAATCTATATACCTTTTATTTCCTTTTCTTGCCTTGCTGTGCTAGAGCTATTTTCCCCCTTTCTTGCCATTGTACTGGATAGAACTTCCAGTATAATACTGAATAGAAGTACTGAGAACAGTCAGACATGGTGGCTCACGCCTGTAATCCCAGCACTCTAGGAGGCCGAAGGAGGAGGATCACCTGAGGTCACGAGTTCAAGACCAGCCTGGTCAAGATGGTGAAACCCCATCTTGACTAAAGATACAAAAATTAGCAGGGTATGGTGGCTTGCCCTTGTAGTCCCAGCTACTCAGGAGGCTGAGGCACAAGAATCACTTGAATCTGGGAGGCAGAGGTTGCAGTGAGCCGAGATTATGCCACTGCAGTCCAGCCCAGGTGACAGAGTGAGATTCTGTCTCAAGAGGAAGAAGAAGGAGGAGGAGGAGGAAGAGGAGGAAGAGGAGAAGGAGAAGGAGGAGCAGGAGGAGGAGGAGGAAGAAGAGAAGAAGAGGAGAGAACAGATGTGCTTGCCTTGTTCTGACTTGAGAAAGAAATCAGTCTTTCACCATTAAGTATAATGCCAGTTGTAGGTTTTTTTGTAGATGTTCTTTATGAAGTTAAGGAAGGTCCCCTCTATTTCTAGTGTACTGAGAATTTTTAATCTGGCTGGGTGTGGTGGCTTATGCCTGTAATCCCAGCAATTTTGGGAGGCTGAGGTGGATAGATTGCCTGAGCTCCAGAGTTCAAGACCAACCCGGATAACATGGTGTTTCTTGTCCCTACAAAAAATTAGCCAGGTATGATGGCACACACCTACAGGACCAGCTACTGGGGGGACTGAGGAGGGAGGATAACTTTGGCCCAGGAGGTCAAAGCTGCAGTGAACCGAGTTTATGCACTCCAGCCTGGGTGACAAAGTGAGACCTTGTCTCAAAAAAAAAAAAAAAAAAGTTGAATGTCATTAAATGCTTTTTCTGTGCCAGTTGATATGGTCAAATGATTTCAGTCTGCTGATATAGTGGATTATATTGATTAATTTTTAAATATTGAACTGCATACATGGGAATGAATCCCAGAGTACAATTCTTTTCTACATTGTTGGATTCATTTGGCTAATATTTTGTGGTGGTTTCTGTGCCTAAGTCCATGAAAGATATTCATCTATAGTTTTCTTGCTTTGTATTGTCTGGTTTTGTTATCCTTCTGGGACTCTGATTATATGAATGTTGGATCTTTTGTTATTTCCAATAGGTCCCTGAGGCCCTATCCAGCTTTTTTTCAGTCTATTTTCTCTCTGTTGTTCAGGCTGGGTAAATTCTATTGATCTATACACATGTTTACTGATTCTGTCCTCTGCCATCTCTACTCTATAATTGATCCTATTCAGCAATTTTAAAAAATATTTTTCAGTTCTGTAATTTTCATTTGCTTCTTTTAAAAGTGTGAACAGGTGTTTTAGTCATGTATAAAATGACTGATTAAGTATGAGTTTGAAGGAAGAAGAGATCAAAGAAGGACTCCTCGAGGAAGGAGTGTCAGAAGGGGCCTTCAAGTAAAGAGGCACAGACTATCCCTGCCTGGGGCTGCTCTGAGCATCTTCCCATTTCTTCTTCACAATAACCCAACAATGATTATAGCAATACTTACACCCATTTTACAGATGAGGAAGCTGAGACTCAGTCAGGTTAAGTTCTTTTCTTCTTCGTTTTTTTTTTTTTTTTTTTAGATTATTTAACCAAGGTCCCATTGCCAAGATACAAAGGAGTTGGGACTTGAAAGCAAGTCTTCCTGATGCCAAAGCCCGTGCTTTCACCAGTATCTGGAGGCCCAGCTTAAATACCCTGCCAAGGGGAAATCTTATCAAACACTCCCAGAATGTGGCCACTTGTTTCTTGGGACCTGCACGTTGTTCCATCCAGGATCTTGCTTGCCCCCTACCTGCTGTGAGCTCTAGTCACATGTGTCTATGAAGGATGTCATCACAGCAACACCTATACCTATACCTGGCACAGGGCTTTGTAGGCTGATAGCTACCCCAGGTGTCTACTGAGGGAATTTTAACTCAATTAAACCCAAGATCTCAAAAATCCCCTCAGTGGAGGGCTGCTGTGAGGATTCCATGAATGGATGCTCACAAAGAGATCTAGTTCAGTGTTTGGCACACAGTGAGTACTCATGGCAAGGGAAGGTTGCCATTGGGCTGCTGATTGTTATTTGTATTTGACCAGACTCCCTCCCTGGATTCGAAGTAATTCCTATTCCCAGAAAGAGGCAGATAAGAGATAGTCACACAGCCACATAAAGGTTAAAACCAAGTTTCCCAATTCCTGACTCCCCAGAAAGTGCTCCATGCCCCTCAGAAAACTACTCAGTCAAGATTCAGGTCTGTGTCCTTTAACAACATAAGAGCCCCTTGTGATGAAATAATTCAGCTGCAACACCATCACAGAACCACACATGTATTTCCCATCTTATCCTGTCTTTGCCCTACTCCAGGTTCCTAATCAGAGGCTGAATGTACCACGTCAGACTGGCCTGGAGTATATTTGATTCTTTTTTATGACTTCTATTGCTATACTAAGATTTTATATTTTTTTCATTTATTTCAAGAGACTTTGCAATTACTTATGAAAGCATTTTTTGTGGTGGCTACATTAAAACCCTTATCAGATAATTTCAACATCTAATTCATCTTGGTGTTGATATCAGTGGATTGTCTTAGGGTGATTTTTAACATATTCTGGATATGTTGACTATTATGTTAGAAGGCTCTGATTCCTACTTAAATACTTTATTTTAGCAGGCAGTCATTCTGTTTAGGTTTAGCGTGCAGGTCCTGGCCTACTTTCAAAGGCTGTGATTCCAATAACAATTTAGTTTCAGAGCCTCTGTAGTGCTATTTTGGTCTGCTTGCTTCATGTGGTGCTAATGGGTCCATTCTTCCCCGCTGGTGCTACCTGAGGAAGCAGAGTCTTCCTCAGACAGGGTTGCCTTGTGCCTGTAGGTGGGGGAAGTGATTTTTCTAGTCTATGGAAACAAAGAATCTTCCTTGTCTCTGCTTGTTCTGGTGGGACTCCCCTGAATTTGCTGCCTGCCTTCCTGGTATCTCTCAGAGGAAGAGAGAAGCCTCAAGACAATGAAGACAAACAGGCTCCCTGGGCCAGGCTACTTGTCATGGTCAGGTTTCCCTTGGTGGTACACTTGCCTGGAGAGTATCTTTCAGTGGGGTAGGGGAGTCTCTGATCTGGTGGGAAAGGATAGCACTGCCACTGGCTCCTTATTGTCAGTGGGGCGCCTTGCTAAATCCCACTTGCTGGAGTTGCTAGGCTTACCTGGTGGTGTCAGTAGGACTCCCATTCAATGCAGAGGAGAAAGTAACCTACAGGAACCATTTTCTGTTGCTAGGTTTGGGGTTTGGGAAATGCTGGGCCTGGGTCACATTCTTTCATTGAGTTGAGAGTCACAAGGTACCCTGCTACTATGGTGTTCCTCCAGTTCTGGGATTCCTAATCATTCTGCCTTCCCCTTTACACCTTTTAGAATTCTCCTGTGGCCACCTGTTGAATTATTTCCGGGTTTCTGGGTGGACTTACCTGGGAGAGGCAGGGAGAAATGAGTCTATGCCATCTTGCCCAGACTGGAAGTGAAAGACCAAGTCTGCATTGGTGTCTGCTGCTGCTTCTCCTAGGAATGATTCAGACTTTCATTTATCATCTTTTATTTTAGGCAAAGAGAAGCTCAGAAAGCTTGGCTTTGGCTAATATACCAAGTCCCCAGTTTTTTGTTTGTGTGTGCATCCGTATCTGTGTGTGTGTGTGTGTGTGTGTGTGTGTGTGTGTTTGAAAATAAAAGTTGGCAGAGATTAGCTCTGAAATAACTGCATTACAGTAGCCAAACACTCTGATAGGATATTGAGTTAGCTGTGGATTTGTCTTGCTGATAAGATACTCCTATACCACTATACTCATAGAATCATCATATTTTGAGAGTCAGAACAATCATATTTTGGTATTTCCAGATAGGCTAAAGGCAGAAAATGTGAAAAACACATTCACCTGTCCAAACCCAAAAAATGGACTCGGAGACATGAAGAACAATGGAAGCAAGACTTTCAATGGCAGTCTTGCAAGATTGGGTGTCTGATAGGCAGGCACACCTGGGGCAGTTAGAGCAGATAATTTATCTCCTAGCAGGCAAGTCCCTCCCCCAGTTCTTCACTGGTCGAGTACTATGGGGTTACAATAGTTCCAGATGTCACCTAAGTTTTATTATCCCTTATAAGGTTATACGCCAATCCCCTTTCCTGCTTAAGTTTTGATTTCCCAGTAATGAAACTTTCTTCCCTTTTATGGGCTGACCTTTCCTCTACATTCTGTTCCCTTATCATGACTTCCTAGGTACATGAGCCGTGCGGTTTGTTACGTCCACAGCCTGGTTGCCAGTACTTAGATTTATCATGCCTTGAAAATGGACCATGTAAGATGTTTTCTCACAAATTCCCTCCTCTTTTCTATTTACTTCCTTTGGTCTCATTTTCATCTAAACCCTGTTGGTCTTCGAATCACTATAGAAGTTGTCTAGTTTCTTCCTCATAGGAGAGTGAGTTTAATTTAGTTTCTAATAGTGGCAGGTTATTATGCTGGTAAGTCATGGACATTTGTTTATTAATAGCTGTTTCAATTAATCTCTGTGCTACTCCCCTCACACAAGGGATAATACAACATCCCACTGCTGTTAAGACTACTGCCACAATTATGAGAGATGTAAGGATTGAGGCTACCATGCCTTTCCATATTCCAAACCAACCTTCTAGTCAACCTGTAAATGGGTCATCAATTCCAGTAATTTCTGCCAGTTTGTTGGCTAGAGTTGTCAGTCCTTGTAAAGTTTTTATGATGGTCCCATCTGGGGCAGTATTGTTGGGAATGAAAGTACAACATTTTCCACCTAGTATAACACATATATCCCCTTTTACTCCTAGTATGTCTAGTGCAAGCCTGTTTCCCAGGCCATTTGGCTGGTGGGATCTAACTAGCTAGCCACTCCTTTGAGGGCATTTTGAGTAGAACTGATGAATCTCTGTTGATTATAACAGATGTAGTTAATCCAATCCACATTCTTATTAATAGTTGATCACCAGAAGAGTGCTGACTGAAATCCAGCAGCTATTTGGCTTTGGGCCTTAAATTTATTAGGTAGCCCTCTGGGGACTCCTATTGAGTCAATATATGTTGGGATCAAAAGAATTTGTCAAATCTCTCCAGTTTTGGTGTCATATGTGTTTTTGGGTATCTTACAGAATGCCAGGGTGAAGAGAATGGCCAATTGGACTATCGCACAAGTCCCAGACAGTAACTAACAGGTTATGGAAGTTCCTTTTCCCATAATAACACCACACATCAGCCCAGGGTATATGGGGAGCTAATTGCCATTGCCTGACTCACCAGTGATGTTTAGGATGTGGGTACAAGTTGAGAGTTCTCTTATGGGCTTGTTGAACTCTGCTCCCTGCCTGGAGAGGCAAGAGGAGTGGTTCATATTCCCTATAGAGAACAAGGGGATTGCTCTGGGACCTGACCTCCACAATGAAGGGAAGAGCAATGACAGGCTCTTACAAATCTCATTTCTACATGCATCCTTGTCCTGGTATAGAGCCAACATGCAACACATTCCTTCAGGATCGGTATCCCATCCTAGAGGTAATGAAACCACCTGTGCCTGAGGTCGTCCCACAGCGCACACACATAGCAATTACTCTTTTTGAGGGCTTGTACCGAAAATTTGACCCATTTGACACAGGCACTCACACCCCTGTACCCTGTCTCAATTTCTAAAGTTTGCCTTAAATCCTTTACCTCAATTATTTCTACGCTTTTAGGGTCATTATTTGGTGGACTAAAGTGTTTATTTCCATCAATGACAGCATAACCATTAAGTCTCTTGCCATCTGTCACTTGGGACGAACCATCCACAGTCTTATCCCATCATGTAGTGGAGCTTCCCTAAGCTCTGGTCTAACTTTGGTTTGATATCTAAGCAGATATAGTCCGATGTCTCTTTGTTCTCCTCTCCTTTTCATAGGAAACTGGCTGGATTCAAGCAAGTATCTGTTGTTATGACAAAATCATCTTTTTCTAGTAATATGACTTCATGTTTTAGAATCCAAGAATCTGTTAACCACCTCCTGGCTTTTTGATTTAATATATTTCTGACCTGGTGTGGGGTGGTTACTATTAGGGCCCCACCAAAGGTTAGCTTTTGATGCTACCAGCAGGGCTGTGGCAGCTACTGCTTGCACACATTTGGGCCAACCCCAAGAGACAGGATCGAGAAGCTTGGAGACAAAAGCAACAGGTTGCCTCTTCCCTCCCCAGGTTTGAGTGAGCACCCCAAGGCCACATGCTGGTCTACTGTTACAAACGGAATAGTTTCTCTAAAGATGGGAGGGCCAGGACTGGGGCTGTAATGAGGCCCTGCTTTAGCTCTTTCACTGCCTGAATTTCCTTTGGGGACCATTGCAAGGGATCGTGTTCCTCTTCTAGTAACTTGAGATAAAGAATTTTTGTCTCTTGAGCATATGAGTCAATCCATAACCTACAGTAGGTTGAAAATTTTTGGAGTTCTCTCTTTGTCTTAGGCAAAGGCAGGCCCACTATTCCTGATATTCTCTCTGGATTTATTCTCCACTTCCCTTCACTAATCAGGTGTCCTAAATATTTAACTTCTTTTTCTACAAACTACAATTTGTTCTTAGAGACTCACAATCTCCTTTCTCCTAGGAAATTAAGCAAGCTAATGGTGGTTTCTGATACCTTGGCCCTCCTCTCCCCAGAAATAGGACTTCATGACCAAAACGCCAAAAGCATTGGCAACAAAAGCCAAAATAGGCAAATGGGACCTAATCAAACTCCACAGCTTTTGCACGGCAAAAGAAACAGTCATTAGAGTGAATCGGCAACCAATAGAATGGGAAAAAATTTTTGCAGTCTACCCATCTGACAAAGGGCTGATATCCATAATTTACAAAGAACTAAAACAGATTTACAAGAAAAGAACAAACAAGCCCATTCAAAAGTGGGCAAAGGATATGAACAGACGCTTTACAAAAGCAAGACAT